>CAKAOH010005930.1:72085-150741 GCA_916701665.1 Sebastiscus tertius
CTTTTAATCGAGTAATATTTTGAATGCAGGACATTTACTTGTAACAGAGTATTTTCACACTGTCGTATTGCTAAAGATCTGAGTACTTCTTCCACCACTGTATCTTGTTCTAATTGTTTGTCATGACTGTTATATAGTCATTATTTTCTATATATATGAATCTTGTGTTCTCTATAACATTGAGAAATGTTAACATTATTTAGGTGGAATAAGCCCAGTGGTGTTTTTCTGCCTCTCCTTTTTGTTATGTTTGTGTATTCTTAAATTATGCAATAAATAAATAAACAAAATATAAATAAATAATATAAATATTAAATTAATGCATCACTATTCTGAAATGGGCCATTCTGCTAAATGAGTACTTTTACTTTTTGTACTTTAAGTATATTTTGATGCTGATACTTTTGTATTTTTACTTGAGTAAGTAAAAGATCTATGTACTTCTTCCACCACTGTATCTTGTTCTAATTGTTTGTAATCATTATTACAGTATGTGGTCACATTATTTTCTGCATATTAATCTTGTGTTTTGAAATTTTAACATTATTTAGGTGGAGGCTTCAAATAAGCCCAGTGAGTTTTTCTGCCTCTTCCTGCACTGAATATTATATTTTTTTTTTGTTATGTTTATGTATTCTTGAAATTGTGCAAAAAATAAAATAAAATCCAAATGATCATCCAGGGACTGTGAGGAACCCAAACGTTTCCAAAAAAAAAAAATATCTTCTGTGTTTTTATCCGCATTTATTCGCTACATAACTGAATTAAATTAAACTTGATTTTATTTGACTAAACAACATCACAGCATTGAAGCAGACAGGTTATTGTTGTTCTTCTTAATCTTCCCACAGCTGAGCATGCGTGTCTCTGTAGCCTGTGGAGCTGCAGAGCTACAGCTACACAGCTCCAGCCTACAGTCCTCTGGATAGATTCAGTTTCACACACAGGACAAATTTCATGTCCTTTGAAGTTGAGCTTGATCCTCTGACAACAAAGAGACTTTCAGCCTGAGAGCCACGACAGGTAACTGAGTCACCTGTGCCTCTGTCGTTTCACCTGTACTAACTTTATCTGAGACTTTTAGAGGCCTAACATGAGGAGTTGAACTTGTATTGTATGCACATATATATATATATATATATATATATATATATATATGACTCCACCTGCGTGCAAAAAACGCATTGACTGGCTGCTTTATTGTGCGTGTATTTAATATGAGCTAACTACACATGCTGATCAGTTTTATTGTTGTGTTATGTATGATGCTATGGCTACTTACCGACCGCCTGCAGGTGTGCTGCTGCAGCTCCAGGTGGGCGTGGAGGTGGATTAATGTCAAAGCAGGACTTCTGGCACCAGCAGCTAGTTTTATAAAACAAAAATAAGTATATTATTTAAATAGATTTTTTGCATTAACCTGACCATATTTAGCTCATTAATTTGTCCACACTGCAGCCTATAGCAAGCCTGCAAAAGTTTGAATCTTACCTCGTGTTGTGCTCTCTCAGCTTGGAGGAGACTTCAAATGACTTGAGTTTCCATCACTTTTCCACCAATACACCCTCCTCCTCGGAGTTCAATAATCACACAAACAAAACAGCAATGTGGAGAGCAACGTTTCTTCTTTTCTCTGGACACCTCACATGCAGACAGTGTGTGTGTGTGTGTGTGTGTGTGGTTAATGGGACTTTGACCGGCCTCTATCTATCTTGTTGTGGTGAGAACATCATAAACGTGCTGCTGCATGCACAACTTGAGGAAAGAGTTGTTGTGAAACATACAAAGGTTTGCTAATGTGGTCAAGGTCAAGACATTTTGCAATATATTGATTAATGGAATTACAAATAAACAATGCATCTGTCATTTGGGTTTGCCTTTTTTTGGATTAAATTGATATTTTAGGCTTTTTTAAAGTATGAGTTTGTGTTTTAGCTGTGTCTTAATGTTATGTATACTCAGTGACCTTTGGGACAACCTGCTGGGCTTTTTTGCTGCTTTTTTCTGTCTCTCCATAGTTGCATCAACGTAACAGTTACTGGATATTCTGACACATATTTCCCATGTTACACAAGTTTTGTCACAGGGCAGGGGAGTCCCATCACGGTGGAAGGGAAAGGAGGCTGAGGTGGTGACTTGACTGTGAAGTTCAACTAACCACGGCGTTCATTTCTGGTACACACTGACCATTCAATCTGGTGATGGAGACCTCCTTCAGACAAATTCTTGATGCACTGAATACCATTGTGCAGAAAAGTATGGGTAAGGGGCTGCACTTTGCACAACAAAACTAATTTGTCTTTACCTTTGTCACAATTTGTTATTGCAAGATTAATGTAATCATGTGTTGTTGTGTTTCTGTAAGAACAGGAACCATGATGTTCACCTGAATGCAGTGAGAGGCTCAGATCAAGAGGTCGATGTCGAGAGCTGGTGAGAGATGCTTTGTCATACTTTCTATCAACGGTCACATTGTGGCCTCACTGTGACTTTCTGTTGATCCACTGAAGGCAGCTGGTGTTCACTGTATCCCTTCATGAAGTCAGACCCTTTGTGAATAACATCATTGACTTGTTTTTTTTGTAGAGGAGAGTGCTCAGTGACTGAGGGAGATGGGAAGTTAGGCTCTATTAAAGTACCTAGACCGGTTCTGGGGTTACAACAACACCAGAGACTCATCTCATTCCTCTGGAGTTTACCCAACCAAGCAGAAAATCTCATCCCCTCAAATCCAGCCCCACATACACGTAACTGGAGCAGTTATTATACAAAATGTCACTACTAAAATAAGCTTCACGAATGCATTTCAGCCAAGACTCCACTGTATTTTCACTGCCTCATTAGTGGCAATAGTGCAAGGGCAGAGATTGTTTCTATTGACCTCAGAAATTACATTCTGTTCCTGTTCATATGAACAACATCATTTATATTTTAGGATGTGACCTTCAGGGCTTACACAGCTAGTAAATGTGTGTCCATTAGTCTGAATTCAACAACTGTTTGTTATTCTTCTCTCGTCTAGCTTCTTGCTGCCGACACTGAAGTGGAAATCTCAAGTGCAAGCTTTTTATGCATCCTAAAGACTCCCGACTTGTTCCTCCACACACCAAGAGATGACCTTCTTATGACCTTCCCTCCCATGAAAGCAAGTGAGTACATCCCCCCCCCCCCCCGGACTGAGCTGGTTCCCAGTAATTTGGTCTACGGACTCAAAATAACTCTGGAGGAAGCAAAGTAATCATCCTACCACGAGGAAAAGCACACCATCATAATTATTAACTAGCTGACTCCCTGTTTTTCTTTTGAAAAACATGTAACTGAGTTAGCAATCTGCAATCACAGCTGTCCTTATACAGAGAATGAATTAGATTCTGTAATAAAAGACATTATTTGAATTATACTTTGGAGACTGTAACAGCGTTTCAGCCCAGTCTAGTTTTGATTTAAGATGCCTCAGATGAATAAAACAAATCAAATTGTATCTGCTGTGAAATTCCGACATTTCATTGTTGGCAAAGTCGATTCAAATTGAGTAATATTGAGAAATATTGCCTTGGTATTAAATCATGCCTCCTGAAGGCCTCCTGGGTGCAGGGGGCTAATTACTGAGGATATTTTTCCCCGGCTCAGTCTGCTGCGCTGCCTCTGTCATAATCAATGAGCCTTGTAACACTCAATTAGAACTTAATTGGATTTGCGTGTGTTCGAGGTGGAAAAACATGTACATTTGAGCGGACATGAAAGAACTGCTTATCTCTGTTGACAGCTGTAATGAAGTTGGATTGGGTCGACCAATTGTGAATTTCACAAAAATTCAGTCAGCGTAAGCACGTTCCAGCGCTTCCCCTCCCACTCTACACCCAGATGCACTCACATTTGGCTTGGTTAAAAACAGCTTGGATTCTAATTATAATGTTTAATTAATAATTTACACTTTGGCACATGGCCCTAGCTAAATACAATGAGTCCACGTGTACTGTTCACACCGTTGTGTACAGTGTGATTGAGCTGGAATTGTTTACAGTTAACGGTAAATCTACACAGAAAAATCACAATGGTGCTGTTGTTTTAAAGGTGAATGGAAATGTAACCTTTTCTCTCTTTTTGTGTGAGGAACTACAACGATGCTGCATCTAATTTACTTACTTAGGAGAAAACAGATTTCAGACATATTTGTAGTAACAGTGTCTAAGTTCAAGCATAGATGTCGATAACGAAGATGACGCATTATAAGCTCTGGCAATGGTTTGAAATGGTATAAACTTCCTGTTTCTCCTGCGGATTGGATTATATTTGCATAATGTATTTATATTTTCTTTTGCTAACATTAGCTTTTTACACAGCTAACAGCCATATTTAGCATTACGAAAATGAGTTAGCTAGGGCGTTAGAGAACACTAGTTGCCAGATCTCAGGAGAGTGTGTTGCTGAGACAGAGAAAGGTCTCGAACAAAGTTAACTTTCTACAGATTCGTCTGTCTGAAAAATGTAATTTTAGTGTCACAATGTTCGGAAGATATGAGGCTTGTGACAAATGGGTCCAATATTTGCTTTGGTGACTATGGGGCGGAAGAATCAGTCATTAATCTGTGTTCACGTTCACTTCACTCATTGGAGTTAATAGACTCAGGACCTGCCGCAAGTCTCCCGCAATGGCGAAACCCGCGTGACACAGATACAGGAAACTGACTCTCAGTGCGCTGTATTTCTGAACTGTTTCTGGTTCAAGCCTTTGGGTGGGTGCTTCATGACAGCAGTTGACATCCGAAGGCCGGTGTTGCTTGGAGACGTGCTGCCAACGTCTGCGGTGTGCTACTGACTGGAACACGTCATAGCTATGTATAGCCTATGTACATTGACATAAGACCCCCTTTTTCAACAAGCTCACATAGTATTACTTATATACTGTTAGAGATTTAAAACATCTAACTCTTAACAACATACAGGAGGTCAATGTGTAATGTGTTTTCAATTCTACTCAGAAAGTAGGAAGCCAGCGAGCTAGGCTAACTAGCTTTCTCTCCCTCTCACGAGATGGTTAACTGCCTGTGTGGCCATTGGAAGTGATTTTGCAGACTATTTTTGGTGCCCACTTACAAAGATATTGAATGAATTATCAGTACTGACATTGTCAATTGGAGCCAAACACTCACACCTCTTGGAAAACCTCAGTGGTGGAGCTATCCTGGCAGAAAAATAAATATGATTTAAATGTCTTCTTTTTTGTAATTACAATTATGGTGAAATATGTAGGCCTACATGAGTCAAATTATACACCAATATACAGTATATACTGATTTCATTTCAGTTTGACTTAACCTAACAGAGCTGATTAGTGTGATTAAATCGGAAACACTGATCCAGAGCACTCTCTGGCCCTATAATGGATTTTAATAATCTCTGGTAGATGGGCTTTCATATTGCATTTTGACATCTAAGGTTGATCGAACCTAAACGGACACTAGAAAGCAAAAAAATCAATTTCAGTCTCGCAGGTCATTTCTGTTTTGATATATCGCTGTTATTGTTGGTAGGCCGGGGAGTGAAAGATTTATCTCCCAGCTTATGAGTGCTGAGAATGGGATGTTATGTCTAAGGAGCCGGTGACAAGTACAAATCTTCCTGATAGTTATTAAAGTGGTCGTGATCACTTTGCCGCAGACACGCCGGTGTGCATGCAGCGCTCAGTCTGTCACGTTCCTGCTGCGACAGCCTGACAAGCGGCTTGAATTTATAGCGGAGAGGCAGGGTGGTGTCTGAGTTGCTGTGTAATAATCCTCTTTATAGGACCGTTTGGAGAACACCTTGGCAAACACGCCGCATGCACTCGAGAATTTGATTTGATTTTCATGAGCTGTTTATCTTAAATGGCAGTTAATGCTGAATTTTTCTATTGAAGAAATACTTTCTAGACATCATAGTTATGTAAATGTGCACTTGTCAGTTTATTAGGTACACCTATAATGTCTCTGTCATGTGTGTAAATGGGGGTAGACTAAATATGACATTATAATATAATGCAAGGAAATTACAAATACTTCTCAAACACAGAACATTTCAAGCTTTACGAGGACGGTATTCATTGCAGGGCTGTTGTATTGCACTGCATTACATTGTACATGTAACTGTTAGCTTTATTTATAGTGCTGTGTTATGGGTTGTAGCGAGATAAAGAGGATGAAACACAGAATTTGTAAAGCAAACAGAGGAAGGATATTATATTTATTGCTCTTTTAGACGGTATATGTCTGTGTGTGTTTTAGTCGGGGTGTTGTCCGTGTCAGCGTGATAGATGATGTCCTTGCCGTGGCCTCTATTTTGTCATTCTGTGTGTGTGTGTGCGTGTGTGTGTGTGTGTGTGTGTTGTTCGGGTGATGTGGGGTCATGTGTGCAGGATTATTGGCTTGCTGTTGAATTTCAGATGTTGCCGTCTTATCTTATCACCTACGAACTAGAGTGTAGAGTTCAATCATATTGATATGTTTTCATGACCTTTATTTTTTTTTTCCTGGAATCAAGAGCATTGTTTGTTTTTATTTTGTACTTTGCTCTTTAAGAAGGATATTTCATTACTGAGGTGTTAGGGAAAGGCCAATTGGCTACACTTAGCTTTTAAACCTGGCTTTTAGTCAGAGAAACACAACAAATGTCTCGTATAGGAAACAGAAAATGAAAGGCGCTGTCATCAGTTTGCACTGAAATGATGCACACCCACTATTTATCCCCAAAAACGTGCTATGAATATGCATTTCCCCGTCAAAGCAACACGTCCTGTCTCAGTCTGACGGGGGATTTGCATTTCTCACATCTCAGGGTTTTTAATTATGAAATGAAATTTCACCCCAGCATGCCTAACATAATTGCTATCAAAATGAGAGATTTGCCAAATTGTCCCAAAAGAGCTAATTGAGGACAGAGAAATACTGATTAGTTTTTTTAGGTTTGATTCTCTGAGCACACAAGATTTAGCATTTCATATGTGTGTGTATTGTTTATTTTTTAGCTTATATGTATAGTATGTTTTTATTAAATTCGTAACATAAATACAGTAGAGCTTCTGCCTGTGTGTGACTTCTTGAGTGCAAATTGGAAACCATCCTACCTTTTATTTCAGTATCCTGGTTGTTCTGATCACCACTGTGTTAAAAAGAAACTTTAAAATACAAAAAGTATTGAACGTTTTGTGTATTTTCCATAGCTGGAATCAAATCTAAAGTGACTCCTCCATGGGGTTTGTAAATCCAATGTCTGGTTATTTTGCATGCCTTTAAGCAGAGCATCACTTGTGCCACAGGGCCTTTGAGTTTGACCAGTTTTCATAAGAGAGGATGCCTCCCAGTCTGCAAGCGTTAGATTTTTTCTGATGAATAATGTATTCATAGTCTGAAGCTGCAGACGCGTCTCACTGTGTGTTCAGAGATGCTTGACTTTCACACGTCTCTGCTGGAATGAGGCTGAATCAAGAGCTTGTCTCGGATATCGACAGCTGTGGGGAATATCCTGCTATGCACAGAAGACCGAGAGGAAAAATGTCTGTGATGTGAGGATATTTCTGAGGCTACATTAGGAGGTTTTATAATGGTGACTGTATGAACGCCCACGTATTGGCTTTGCAGGTGGAACTCTGGCTGATAACAAGATTTACATAATTTTTTGTGTGTGTCTCCATTCTGAAATTATAGTGTTTTAATGTCGTCATGATTATAATTGATAGCATACAGGGGATTTGCAATATTATTAAACCCATGTATAATATAAAACAATAAAATACACTAGTTTGCGATATATCCTGCATTTTTTTAAGCTTACATTTTTGTTCAACAGTGTCAGAGAAATGTTGACTCTATAGCAACTTTTACACAATATTATGTGTTGTTGTTGTTGGACTCAGTTGGCAACCTCCGGGTCTGAGAAGTGAGGCCAATACAGAAGTGCTGCCATCTATGAGAGCCGGCTGTCAATCACTCACGAACTCCGACCAAACGGTCAAACTAGGCAGCGCTGATCAAATATGAATCAATGTTCCGTTAATGCCTATTTCTCGCCTCAAATGTTTTCAGGATCATCTTGTAAAACAGAGCCGTGAGGAGGTGCAGAAGTCTAGTTTTCTCTCAGAACACTTTGATTACAATATGCTGAAAGGTTATTATGGAATTTTTGCCCAATGATGCCAAAAAAGTGTTGCCGACTGAAGCTTTAATATTATATGTGTCTGCCCAACATGTTGGAGTCTTTATCATTATTCCTACAACAACAATTATTATGGAGTTTGAGACTTCTGGGTTATAGCTGAAGTGGATCAATATTAAGGATCACATTGCTTCCATTGGGCACAAAAGCAATCAAACCTGTTTTCCTTTCATAACAGAAATGATTGTAGCACAGGAAAGATGGTTTCTTATCAGCGCAGGTATTGGTTTCTACCTGGTCTCCTGTCAGCGGAGGGATTTTGACCCGCAGTCATAAAACGTTCCTGTTCTAAGGTGTGTTGCTGAAGCAGTTGTTTTCTGAGAACAGAGATAAATGCCTGGTTACTTCTGAGATAAGGGATTGTTACACTGTTGATCTAAATGTCTTTATTACAGTTTGATTTAACAACAGATCATATTTCTGCGTGCAGTGCGTTGGTAACCTCCTCACATAAATTGTCTATATAACACAGAAAGTTGTAGATTATACATGGATTTGTGCAGGGAAGAGTCATTTGGAGTTTCAAACACCAGTCCCATCCCCACTCCGTCACCATTAATGGATTGCAGCGATTGCTTTGAAGACGGGGAAGTGGTCAGCGCGATGATTTGTAAAAGTCACTTCAGTACAAATGGCCAGACGACCGGGAATCTGGGTGTTCTCTGAAGCTGACGGTAAATCCCGTAGAGACTGCAGTGCCGTCACACCGCGTAGGTCTCCTGCAAAGATCACTCACGCCAGACTCCATTAGCAAAAGGCTGCTCTCCACATGTCACCGCTGGAACAAAGGCACATGTATTCATCCAACACTAAAGGAGGAATGCTAGCAGCCATAAATAAGGTTTTGGTAAACACGGTCTGACACGAGAAAACGCTTGTTGTAATTTATAAAATACAAGGTTGTGTAATGCTCAAACTGGAGTATTTGCTGTAGGGCTTGATTGAAGTGTTCAGATCTGCAATGAAATGACTTTCAGATAATCTGAACTGATGTGTTTCAGAGTCGGGATCAGATGATGAAAGAGAGCGGTGATTCTTTAAGACAGGAGTTGATTGTCAAAGCAACATTTGTGTCACCTGCTACTGTGTTGGTACTGTGTGTGTGCTGTTTCTTTTATGAAAAGGTGCTCTGTAATTTGGAGCTATAGATGATAATATGTGATGTTATTTCTGCAGCACAGCCTTAAGTACACTATTGAATTATACACACTAGTGCAGTGCCCTTTCGAAACGTGATTTCTGGCCTCCAGAAGTTCTGCTTGCAGCTCTGTCGAGAACCGTGGTTGATTAAGTTGACTGGATGATCGGTTCTGGAGATATGCGAAGAGCAGCCACATACACAGACAGACAGACGGAGATTCCTTCCGTTATAGTTAGTTGATGCTGCTACAGCGCCACCAATTTGCCATGATCACTCAGACATCGTATCTACACATACCCACCAAATGTGGTCGCAACAGCACAAAGCGTTCAGGAGATATGACGTTTTTTTTGTATTATAAGCCCTACCCACAGCATTTGAGCTAACGTTGTGGGACAGCTATAGCAAAACTGTACGGAACATCAAAAATCCCAAAAAGTAATTTCTCCCGGCTTGGTCCAGAGATGTTCTGTACAAAATTTGGTGACGATTGCTCAAAATTTGTAGGAGTAGTTGTCAAAAATCCCATTTGGACAAAATTCAAATTGGTGGAAAATCACTTCAGACACAAATGGGCGTGGCTTATATGGATAGATTCGTCTGGACTCAGGCAAAATAATATTTTATTTGTGAGACTTATGGTTCAAAAGTTGCAGGCCAAAACATAAAGTTCATTGTTATAGCGCCACCATCTGGCCAAATTGCACCACATTCGATATTGCACTCCCTTGGATCCTGAGTAATACACCCGCCAAATGTGAAGTAGATCAAATGAGCGGTTCTTAAGATATGAGAATGACAGACTGACAGGTATAGTTAGATAGAAGAAATAAACATCGCAATCATTCAGCAGTAGTGCTTTCATGCACTTTTTGGGGACATCTGCCAAGTATTATGTTACTGCATTTGTGATTATGGTTTCCCTGATGTATTAACAGTATTGGTTTTGATATCCAGCTGCTGTCACAGTGACATCATGGTATTGATTTCCCGAATGGCTGCCATGGAGAACTGAGTCACGTTTCCCGGAGAGGGTTGACGATAAGCCTGTAAAGGAAACCCCCTGTGGGCATGCTATGGGCAGGGCAGACTACATGATGTCGCTTCTTATTTTTTACTCTTTTTTTTTTTTTTATTGTAAGGCTCTGAAATGCTGCTTCAAAGATGATTTATGAGACACTTTTCATAACATCACAGTCCTTACCTTCCTCAATAGGCTGAGATTGGATCATAAAAATGCCTCTTTGAGCTCAAGGAGTCAGCCCGCTCTCTTTCACGTGACCTTAATTAGAACGGCGGCAACAGATTGTCATTTGCATGAACGTGCCCCAGTGAGTAGATGGGAGGTGGCGTGCATATGGGGGAAGGATAGTGGCACTTCAGAGCCAGTTTTCTTAACAGACCCCAAAGGTGCCGTCAATTCAGAAGTGTTGTTATTGCAGCTAATTATAATAGTGGATACATTTGTTTTGTCTTTCAAAATGAGAATAATTAATGTGGTGTACAAGTGCAATTTGTGTGAAATTACACAAAAAGCTGAATTTATTTTATCTTTCTATGTAGCAAATTCTAAAACTTCCACACCGTTTACCATCTCCATTGATCCATTAATATATACAACAGATAAAGAAACTCTACAGAGCGTCATTATTTTTCAAAGTGTACCCTGATCTTGACAAAAGATCCGCCTTATACCTGCTGGGAATTTCTGCCTCTGGAGAACGGGAGCCGTGCTGCGCTGCAAGACTCCTCCTTTCATTTAGTAGGCAGCAACATTTAGATGTTACATGCCTTCGGCTGTTTGCTTTCAAGTAAAAAAAAAAAAAAGCCTTTGTTCTAGCATTGATGAAACATCTATTCTGTGGTATCAGATTGTGGTTTTGTGTGGTTATTGCATTGTGTCATGAAATGCGTGTACCATGTTTGTGTTTCCACTGAATGCCGGAGACTGAGAACATAATCTGCCCCATCAGGTATAGTCAATCAGAAAAAAAAAAACAAGACACAACAAAAACAACAGCAGAGTGGTTTATTGACTAGGTTTCTTGTTTTCGCCTGTGTTCAATAAATGTTCCCGTAATAATTAGAATCAAACATGTTTTTTATTCTTATCAGAATCCATATCTTTTCTTTTAATAAGCAAAAGGATTGTACAATATTTCAGTCACCTGCGGTTTTTGCCCTCCATGAGACAAATCATCTGCCCTGTTTTGAATTTGTTTTTGTAGATCATTATCCCTCTCATTTGTCAGGCTGGTTGTCAGTTATACACATGCTACTGGCCAGTTTAATATCTCACATCATCACTCATACTGTTATCAAGCGGCTAACTACGACTCATGCAAATATTCTCTGCAGTGATTTGCATTTGCGCTGCAGACACTGATCAACGCTCTATTGTCTCTGCACTTTCGTCTCCTGTATAACTGTAGTAGCACACTAATTCCCCCACATTATCTCACATCACATGTATTTCTCTGATAAAACACAAGCCACAGAAAAAAGAAGAGAAATGTTTATTTTGCTGTACTCCATATCCGCCGTTCCTCCTGTATTGAGTATTGTGTTGACCGACAGCTAGAATCCCTGAAAGCCTCTGCTGACATGTTATTGCTCTGGGTCAGAAACAGGCAAACAGGAGTTAGCCTTTATTCTCCCCCATATCTACTCTCTGCACTTCCTCCCTGCTTTTTTTTTTTTTTTTTCACTGTCCACTATCTTTCTGCCTCCTTATAAAATGTCTCGCTCTGCTCAGAATTATTGACTAGTCTGGATTCCCGTGAGACTGAGCTAGTGGCGTGTTGTTGTCCATCAGCAGCAGCACAGAGCTTTTTTTTGAATCCCCAAACCAAAATGATTTATCATGTTCAGAGTCTGAGGCTGAATCCGCCCTGCCATCGAGTAACAGCTACATACTCTACAGATAGGCAGAAAATAGTGTATGAATAAATACATTTTGAATGAAAGGAATTGGACTGCTTTAGATGACTGAATGCTATATGCTGCATGTTTATTTTATATATATATATAGTACCTTTTACTCAAACCGTGTAATCAGTAGACCCAGTCGCAATAAGGTTGACGATGTGACAGTGGCGTTGCTCTGGTGTTATTAGTAACACGTGTTTTTGTAGCTATGAGGTACAACAAAATGTTTGTCATGAAAAAAAGTCTGATTCTTGGTTTCCATTGATTGGCTTGTTTGTGTGTCAAAATTTGCACTTTGTCAAGGTCAATTCATTGCAGGAAATAGCTTCTGCAGATAAAATACTGAGAGATATGACACACTATCTACAGTGACACGTATTAGTTTAGAAAACACTTAAAGGAACAGTGTGTAAGATTTCGGGGGATCTATTTGCAGAAATAGAATATGATATTCATAACTATGTTTTCATTAGTGTATAATCACCTGAAACTAAGAATCGTTGTGTTTTCGTTAGCTTATGCTAAGTTCATACTACGAGCAGCAAAAGCAACATAACGGCCAGTTACATTGTCACAGAGTTGCCGTTGAAGTGTTGCTCAAGCGCTCCTTTACGTAGTTTTCTAGTTTGAAGGCACGGGGAATTGGCTAACATGGAATTGGCCATTTTTTTAGATGGAACTGAACAGGGTGAAACAAAAACAGTTAGTCGGGCGTCAGTTTATAGCTTCATGTTACCAGCTTCCATTGAAAATGGCTTGAAGGCTGTTGCTGTGTCACTCGTAGTGTGAACACAGAGAATGAGCCCTTCATATCTAGTGAGCGGGTCTTCGTCACAGAGACCACCATGTTGCTCCGCCATGTTTCTACAGTAGCCCAGAACGGACAAACCAAATCACATTTTTACGATACCTGAAAGCCCCCGCAGTTCTCCGACACACTTGGGAAGGGAGGAGTGATCGGAGGGGTATTCATTTGGTTGCAATCTGCTTTAGATGCCATTAAATCCCACACACTGGTACTAAGAGACAAGACTGCATGGGGATATTCTATATTTTTCTTATTGTCAACAAATAGCGTGAAAAGATGACAACCAACAATGTATTAGTTCATGTCTCATACTTTCTATATTCCTTACCTTGTTTGTGGCCCCAAAGCCTTTGTTGCATTTGTTGGCAGCTACTTTTTTTTACTAAATTTATGGTAGCAGGACAGTGTACTGTATGTGCGATCAACTCAAAGTATTATTGATGTGTTTTTAATAGTTTTTTGACAACAATGGACTCTATGGCACAGAGTAATACGCTACATTAGCCCTTGGCTACACAGAAAGTACTTTGGATCAATTAATTGTTGGGTTTTGTCTTTTTATGGGATTAGTTAACGATAATAAAACTATAGAATATTACCAGGATATCCTTTCACATAAATCAAAATTGAATGGCTAGTTCCTTTTGGTAATTAATGCCTATACACATATATGCATCATGTGTTGAAAACTAATGATTACATTGACTCAGTTTCATCAGTGTGTCTCCAGTTGACTGTCAAGTTTTTATCTCATTTTGACATCACTCTCTCTCACATCTATTTAACTTTGAATAGTCTCCACACGCACGTCTTGTTGAATCATTCAAACTTGACCGCAAGTTTTTGCCTCAATATTTTTATTTCTATAAGCTGATGAGGGTCTTCTTGGAAGCCACCTCCTCGTGATGGGTCGGTTTTCATCATAATTGTTTAAACTCGGCAACCTGAGGCTGCGCCTGGAAACCGCAGGTTGTGCGGGGGAATGTTGATTCACGTGGCGCTGGAGAAGACCTTGCTGCTGAAGATGAATGCTGCTTCATTGTGCTTCATTGTCCTCAACTAATTATTCCAGTGACAAGTGTGACATCACCCCCCCAGCTTTGAACAGAGGTTTTTGAGCAGTATTGAGTGGCTCAAGGTTGCCGTCAGATGTGACTTTAAATTGGCTTGAAACCCTGCTATGAAAAGCTGCTGCTGCACGTACAGCAGTATGTGTTGTGAAATTACCTGTTGCTTAGGAACCAGTGTGACTTGGTGCATGAGAGCAGGCTTTGCCAAGGTCTTTGAACACAGGAATCCTTAGACAAGTATTATTCAAATGTAAATTATTGATATTTTCTATGTATGTTACTACGTGGCTCAAACTTTGAAGCAACCTAACTATTTCATCTTCTTTGAAAAGATTTAGTACACCTGGAAATCTCTTGTTTTGCTAATATGAACATGGTTGTGAATGATAATGCCATAATCAGCGTATAAGGTGTTACTCATGCACTCCTTAGCATATTGTTTGCACATTTCACAACCATCCAAAGGGATGTGTAAAAACATATTTTTCAGGTTTACCGAGGATCTGGGGGATGGAGAGGCGTTGGGGAAGCAACGCCCACATGTTCGGTCCTGGAACGAGGGTTGTCATTGCTCATTGTCACTGTGCATGGTGATTAAATCTTTCACCGCTGAATGAAAGACATGGTTCACAGCTATTATTTAACATAGTGTGAGTGTCATATCTGAAGCGTTACACAATACTCCTATTTGAAGATGACACAATCCCAATAATGAACAACATCTGGGACTCTTTTCTGTTTAGGCTGCTGTTTAGCTATACCTACGAAAAGTATTATTTTCCGAAAGTATCTTTTCCTAAACCTAACTAAGTTGTTTTGTTGCCTAAACCTAACCAAGTTGATTCCTGTGAAGATGGAAGTTTATTTTGAAAAGACTGTATGCATGTAACGTGCGGAAATTGACACATGTTGCTGGCCACTCGTAGGAAAACGCACGAAGAAATGAGGCATAACTTTACGTATTAAGATATCATACGAACTGTTGTATGAAGATACGTTGTCTTGTGAACCTGAGTGCACTTTTCACCAGTTTGCAAGGCTTCAGCTATAGTTTCTAAAACTTTGAAAATGTGAGAATATTCTCATCAAATTATGAATGGGTCTTGCAATGTTTAGATTGACCCCCTCCCCCCCTTTTTTAATCTTTGCTGCTGTTTGTATTTAGTTATGACATTTCTTTGGGAAAGTGTGCTAAACGTTTTCCACAAGAGACTTGATCATTTTGGAAACAAACAAAACTTGAACTAAAAGTGAATTAGCCTTTGAAATAATAAATTATTATTAATTATTAATAGACTTTAGTAAAATGCCAATATAACCTAAAGAGGGTCTTGAATATGCTGGCGCTTTACTGCCAATGAACACATTTAACTACGTGGCAAAGGAAGGTAACACTTGATAATTAATCTCCAGCTGAAATAAAAGGGCATCCAGCAAGTGATCCTTTACAATTAAGGTGCAATCAGGTGCAACATCACAGGTGTTGCCCGAGATTAAAAAAAAAGAAACGAGTATCAATAAATAAAAGAAAAACCTACAAAAATATGCAGACACGTTGCTGAACTGAGAGAACCGTGTGGGGGCGAGTTTACAGTCAGTGGATTTTAAAAGCAGCTAATCAAAGTCTTATTATTGCACAAAGGCAGAAAAAAGGCCTGTCCTTGATTAGTGAATACCACTGAAGGAGTGTGAAGCCTCGGACACCGTCCCACCCTCTCTCCCTGATTAGCACTCCCACTGTGAGGAAAAGCGCGGGTCGAATGAAGGCGGCAGACGCAGTCGCCATCAGTGGGGGCAGCATCAGAGGAACAGCAGCACTTCAAATGGAGGTTTTCAAGGCATACAGTCATAAATTTTTCATCTGCAAGCGGCTTTGAGGCAGGAGAGGGGGGCAGGCTCCAATTGAAGGCTTCTGACAACAAACCAGGGCTTTCAGAGACAAAAGGTAGACGGGGGAAGGGCACTTGAAATGAGAAACAACAAAAATCCTTTGTTTACAATAGATGAACAAAGAGCTGTAAACAAAGTCAGCGTTTAACTGCCGAAGTGGCAAATATCACGCCAGCAATCAAAAAGATAATGGCAGAGCAACAACTGTGAATACGTGGCTCAAATATTGGCTGCCACAACAACGAACTTGAATGGATTCATAAATTACAGTTTGTTTTGCAGTCATCTTTTTTTATTGTGTGAACACTGAACAGCTTTTTCTGTGAGGGCGTACATATTTAGTGAGCAAATATTATAAATGTTTTTAAAATCCTATAGTTGTTGTCGTATAAACTCCCTGGCCACTTTTCTATGTACCATCTAATGAAATTCAACACAACAGCTCTGCCATAAATTCCACCTTTATGAAGTTTACGATGTTACATTTTTGGTGATGTTGTTGGAAATGTATAAATTCAAATACATGTTAAATATTGAGGTTATAGTTAAAGGTACTGCACTACATTATATTGACAAGTGTTTTTAATTTCTGTCCTCCGTATTTACCGACATGAGTGGTGCCGAATATTAGAAACACCTCTGAATATAATGCAGTCAGGTACAACACCACCACCATCACTATGACCTCAGTGCTAAAACATATAATTGAGTAAACACCTCGATGACAGTGTACAAAATACATTACAATTAATAAAGTTAATACTAATTAAACATTACAGGCATCATGAAAATAGTATAGTAAAAAAACAGTACTGGATTGAGAATACGGTTGTCGCTATATTGATGCGATTTGACACGGTATTGGCGATAACCGTGATATTTTTAAATTAAATATCGGTATCCTTCTGATAATACACACATGATAACATCATGTAAATAATCCAGCACCTCCTTAATAGTTACAGATCCTCTCTCCACCTCCCTACACTCGTATTTTGAGTGTAATCAATTACCAAAAGAGACAAAATGCACAATAAACAATTTTTTTAAATTGTCTATAGATATCGCGATAATATCGTTATCATTAATTCTTTTGGCAATGTTCATTGTGAAGTGAAAATCTGACATTGTGACGGACCTATCATCTAATAAAATGGTTGCTGACTTTCACACAGCAGTTCATTGATTTTCATTGAACAATTTTATCAAAAATGACGGCCTTAAAATGGCACTCAGCTTTTATTTTGAAATGCACATTTCATGTACTTAAAGCTTACAGTATAATAATGTGAACCCCTCTTATTCTAAGCATGAACTAGAGCCAAATGTGTATTTTTAGCACAGTCCTTTTTTTGGTAGCTGGTGTCTTATTAGTATTCTGTAAATATTGAATGGGCACTTTAAACACCCTGCTGTTCAAAGACGGCACACTATCTCTTTCAAAATTCAGAGATAAAGATATATTGCTCATCTTTGTGCAACTAAACTTCACCAAAACCATCCTGGGCTTCTGTGTCATTATGTTACAGGCGACTCTTTATCTGCAGGGTGAATCAGAAATATGAACCAGTGCTGTGGTAAATGCATCCTGGCCATAAAACGCTGCCCCTCATCCAGCAGACAGTGGAGCTCTGCAGAGCGCCTGCAAATTTAATGACTGATTTTCCCGGCACTGCTGAATCCTCTGGGTGCTGCAGAGTCTGCCTGGATGCTAATGCAGCCTGACATCTCCAGCCTTGTTTAAACAGCCCATGTTATCCTGAATGGGCTACTGCAATGGCAAATTAAAGGCAACTTTGATACGAAGATCTATCTCAACACTACTGCTCTACTTTTTCAGTACACTCAGATCTCAGCCTCGTCTGATTTGATCCTGAAAATATTGTGTAGGCAGTCTGTGGAAGATGACAGCGCTGTCCTCGTTTCAACACAAAATACAAGATTTAGCTCGTTTACTGTTGAGTCGTGTTTTTATGTATGCAGCGTTCAGAGAATTTAACATGTCAAAGCACGATTCAATATAGTTTGATGCTTCATACAAAATTTATTCTCATACATTTCACATATACGCCATCGTCTCAGCTGAGAGCAGTGACACACGCTCGGTGGAAAAATCTTCATACGTGTTCTCCTAAAAGGTTCATAAAGCTGCCTTCAGATGATGCTTATTCTTTTGTTTAGAAAACATGATATGAAAATGTAGTTATTTTAAATGTTGTTTGACACCGGACCCTTGATTACTAGCCAGCTGATGTGCAGTAATCCCAGTTGTCCTTATAATATGGTTCATCTTGCCAGTTTGGGAATCTAGAACAGATGTTACTTTTGGAAAAAAGCTTTATCCTCACTGTGGCAGTCAATTGTCAGTGTCACCACATCTCTGTGGAGATATTGCATGAATTAGAGATTATAGCTTCCTCACTGCTGACAAGTGACTCGAGGCAGTTTGGCTTAATCCAATATATTTTATACGATTAAAGGAGAGGTTCACATTTTTTAAAGTGTGTCTTAAACAGTGGTCTACCTCCGTGTCTGAAAAGTAAAGTCATTACAGAAGTCTTAAACTTTCATTCTTTCTTTCTCCTCTGGTTGCAAAAAGAAGTCTGATTGTGTAGAAGTCTATGAGAAAATGAGCCTACTTCTCACTTGATTTATTACCTCAGTAAACATTGTAAACATCAGTTTATGGTCTCAATCGCTAGTTTCAAGTCTTCTTCAATATAGCATGATGTTCATTTAGAGTCAAATAGCCCATAAAGCAGGAGATGCTTTAGGGTGTGGCTACCTTGTGATTGACAGGTCGTTATCACGGCGTTGTCTGGTCTGGGAGTTGTCCGTGTTTTCGTCTTACAACTTTAACCCTTTCACAGTTTGTTTTCAGTTCATGAAAGTTAATTATAACATTTTTCGGTTGCATAAAAATGTCTTATTCAGCGTTCAGTTGTACTTAGCACCCCCCTTTAATGTCACTTCTGGTTGCAAAAAAAACAAGATGCCATCGGCCAAATAGCCGAACTCGAGGCTTCAAAACAGCAGTCCACAAACCAATTGGTGACGTCACTGTGACTACGTCCTCTTCTTATATACAGTCTATGATCTTAAAACGATACCAAACATTACATCAAACCGTATTTGCTTGCTGTAATCATTCCTCCTGTTCATTCCCCCTTTTTTTGTTTCCATAGACCATGTTACCATGCTGAGCTGTGGCTTCAGCCTGCTGAAGTGTCATATTAGCTTCATATACATTTTGAAATGTATTTTTGCGCACCTGACTATTGTTTTAAGACAGACATGAAAAATTGTGAACCTATATTTTAACAGAATTGATTGTCTCATAGGATAAGATTGCCCGATAAATGTTATTTCCCCTCACATACTTTGTCCTAAGTGAGAAAAGCGCTCATGTGTTTATTAATTTCTAATAAATATTCTGGGTCAAAGTCCATTAATCCCAACCTGCAAGCCAGTTGAAAGGATTGTGAGTTTGACGAGTGATGGTGGAAGCATGTATGTACACTGTGTGGTGAGTCCAGATCCAGCAGTGGCATCTAGATGAAGCTATGCATTTGTTGAAGAGATTAAGGGCGGCGTGGTGTCACAAGGGCGGTCAGGCCTCGAGCTGTATGACTGGAAGCAGGTGGCACGTTTCTTACGTCCTGGCTAAGAGGGATTAGGCCTCTGAGGGGAGAGGGAGCATATTTGATTAGCCTGTTCAAAGGATTGGTTGGATAGAGGGCTGTTCATGTGATTAGCCAGGCATTTTGAGCTGGACTGATTTCTGTGGGAGTGGGTTTTATAACATCTTGTGAAACACAACAGTGTTATTTCAGTGGAAAGGACCTCTTGCCTCCTCTGGAATTTAAAAAAAGCTGGTGAGACTCTGCTGCATGTGTGCACACAGTATGGAAAACAATAATGTACTGAGGAGTTGTTTAATAGATTGGATTTGCTTAATAGATTACTTGTTTGGTAGCTTGTAAGTGGAATAGGTTTTGTACATGTACTTTAAGAAGGGGAATCCATTTTTATAGTGATTATAGATTTACAGTGACTTAATTTTAAGTTTAAAAATGAGGTTTCTTTGCTGGAAACAACCAGAGTTATGTTATAATGATATTAACGTTTAGTGTATTGTACGGCGGCCTTGAAGAAAAACACAACCTTTTAGAAAACACCATGACGACGTGAATCTCCGCTGTGTGACGTACAGTTTAGGGAAAGATTTCCTCAGAAAAACTGACTGGCTTTATTATAACATATAAAATCCTCTGAGCGTTATCTCCTCAGTATGTTGCATATGTTTGCATCTCTGCATTTTCACACGCAGAGTGGAGTGGTTGAGTCCTGGTGGGCGGAGGAGTCAGGAGGTGACCCGTTGCACCCACCAGCCCACACACAGCCCCTCCCGGTAGGAGCTGCAGGCCTGCAGGGAGGGTGAGCAGCCAAAGAGTGCAACACCACCAAATAGGATGGAGTTATTGGGTAATGTTGTGTGGGCTCGACTTTAGATTGTACATTATAGTACAAAGAGCTCAGAGCACGGAACATGATCCGTCTGGGTCAAGGTTTACCAACCTGCTGCGGCTCGTTTCATTGGGATGATTTTTGCCGAATCCCTTCTGAATTTATGTGACATGCTAAAAGCCATGAATGTGCTCAAGCAATCCTACTCTTATCTGCTGCTCAAACATATATAGGTCTTTTAATCCTGTAATTGAACGTGGTAGAGAAGAAACAGGCAGGAGTGGTCTTTCAGTATTTATGTTCAAAGATGAAACTGTTGTAAATGCAGAGCTGTGGAGTGCAGCATTTTTAGCATCCTTGCATGTTGTTAATTGCTGCACTCTGAAAGCAGTTACCAACACAGGATATGTCAAATTAGAGAAGATATGACTGACACTATAACTGATATGAGATATCATAGTTGATTGACATCATGTTTGTTGTGCAGGCACCAAATCATAGAATGATCAAGCTGTTTGTAGAGCTTTGGCCAGCTAATGCGCATTATGCTAGGCCATGCACATGTATTGATTTAACCATTACCACTCTACCCCTCTTTTTCACAGACCCATTTTTGTCTTTTTTAGGGGGGTACAGCGGGTCTTTAGTGGGAGATAGCAGGTCAACAGTAGACGTCACATAGAAGTGGTGTTCATCATCTGAAAGCTGAGAACCTGAAGATTAATGTGAGATGCAGCTCAGCAATGTCTCTCAAGTTGTTCTAGTCATAAATCAGAAAAAAAATGTATTCATTAATTAATTTAAATACATTTTGAAAGTATAAAAGGGCTTAGAACATTATGATAGAAGTATATTATTTCCATTCCCATGCTCTATTATGTCACATAAGTTCTTGCAGCAATTTTTAGGTTGATACCATTTGTTACACAGATTTGGTGCTAAATTTAACCATATTTTACCAATCGAGAATTGATAAAAAATTATCGATAATCCCTCCAAAATATCACATTAAGACACCAAGACATTGAGGAAGACCAAATCATGCTGTGATTTGGTGTCAAAAACGTTTGACATTTGGAGATTTCTGTAAGAATTGCATTTGTCGGCGATTGTATGGTGAGCACTTCTTTTCTGGAAACTGCTCAGAAACCCCCTTATTGTCAATATACCTAGGAAAGCCATAAATCCTCTGAATGCCCTAGGTCTGTAGTTTGTGGCTGTAGAGTTTCATGAGGCTGTGATTATCCTAGAGGTCACCACAGGTCATTTTATACAGTGACGTCAAGTTAAAAAAAATGGTCTCACTATAATGAAATGGCTACTATGGGGACTAACATCATCACACATGAATACAGTTGGGCTCATTGGATCCACAAGAGTCTCAGCTTTACAGTGATATCCAATTTATGTAATTCCAAAACTGTTTAGGGACCCCAGTATGCAGAAAACATTTTTAGAACATCTTGAGGTCAGAGGTCAGAGGTCAAGGGACCCCTTTGAAAATCGCCATGCCAGTTTTTCCTCGCCAGAATGTAGCCTAACCTGGTGCATTATTTAGCCTCCTTCCCGACAGTGGTTGGACAGCTCTAAAACTGAGCCTACAATCTCGGATAGACATTAAAGTCGGCCGAGTTGCTGGCACCCTCAAGGAGTGGAAGAGGTTAATGCCTCTAGTGCTTTAGATGTATTTTTGTGGAGTTATTTTTCATTTTCAGCCACACTAACTGACTCAAAGTGAAATGCAGAGCTCTGTTTAGGTGCGATGATGCAAATGTGTCTTCAAATAATTCTCAGTGTTTAAAAAGCAACCCACATTTTCTAAAGTCCCATCACTGCTTTCACCAATACAGCTAACCTTTCAAGCACTGACTGAACTCCCAACATCAAGAGAAGAGAAACATATTGATATGCATGTGTCTCTGAAGTCCCTCTGCCACCGAGGATAGACATTAATTTGGAGGTGAAAAATTCGGCTTATGCTTCTGAGAAACTGTTGCACTTGACTGGCCTCTTTCTGAATATTAACGCAACATATTTTCCTCAGTGATTTGTTGGGAATATTGGCAGCAAAACGCACATATCTGTGTAAAAATTGCTTTGCCTTGATGTGCTCGACGGCCCAGGAAAAGACTTCAGTGATGGTGATAATTGTCGAGCATGGGTCTGCTCATTCATGGAGCATGGTGTCTGCCTGTTAAGTGACAGAATAATTACACACGAGGCTAAATAGGGCTCTCAATGAGCAATAGCAGTGGATGTGGAGGGAATACTGATGGTCCAGCAATGTTTCTGAAGCCTCCTCCCTTTGTTCGAGTCTCTGCTTTATTTGCCAACGGCAGCCTCCTCCCCTCTGCGGCGAAGCGAGCTCATTGGAGGACGGCGAAGTCACGGGTTGGCGATCAGGTCCGCAGAGTGACGGATTCTAACTGTTGCTAAGGTATTTTGAATTGGTTAGTTGACCATTAGAGGAGTTAATTTGCTGTCCGTCTTCACCTGCTGAATGCTAGGAGATGGCGTGGAATGTGTTCAAAGTGTGAAATCTCAGGATTACTCAGTTTCTCATCAGCGGGCCAGACAGTCTGCACTATCACTTGCTGTCTGGGGTGTTGACGGCTTCAGGCGATATTTGTTATTGAGATTTGACCCGCATCGTGTTGGATTTCTTTATATTGAACGTCTTTTAAATCCTCTGCCAGGAAGAATTTGGCAGTGACTCCTGCTGTCTACAGATAGGTCTCTTTTAAATAGGAGTGGGAAGAAAAGCTCAGGTTCACCCTCAGTTCAGAGCTCATGTAGAGGGAGAGCTACAGTATTTCAGCGCTGCAGACTGAGACGTCATTGAAGGCAGGAGTCAGAGGAGCTCCCTTTAAACCCAGTTATCTCTGCATGTATTCATTGCATACTGCATATGTAGTTTCAATCTCTGAATTGCTGTATTTCTGGGAATTAATTCTTTTTTTTCCTGTTCTCCATTTCATTTCATTTTTATTTTCTTTACTCATATTGCATTAAAAACAAAATTAATCTATTGGTGGTTCCATTGCAAAAATAATTTGTGTTGTAGCCATGTTCTCTATTCTCCTTTTTTTAATTAACCTTTATTTATTTTTACCAAGAAATCCTCATTTAGCTTAGGAATCTATTTTTCAAGAATGTCCTGCCAATATAGACCGCAAAAAAAATTAGTTACAGACAAACAGGTAACACAAAATATATGCCACAAATCAGAATAAACCATAATCAGAACCAAAATCAATTTTATTTGCAAAGTACATACATACAAGGAACTTGTACAGTATGTGAGTTTTATGAAACGTACTTGCACAGAAATATAAATAACAGCTAGGAGAAAGAACAACAAAGCTGGACAAATAAAGGTGAAGAATAGACAGGACTGTTATGTACACAAGTAGAGAAAAAAATAGATGTGTATGTAGATATTACATAAATATATATAAAAAGCACCAATGGCCAACAATAAAATAAGAAAAAAAAAATGTGTGTGTGTGTATATATATATATATATATATATATATATATACATTTATATTTATATTTATATATATATATATATATATATATATATACATATATATATATATGTTTATATGTTTATATTTATATATGTTTACATTTATATATATATATTTATGTTTATATATATATTTATATTTATATATATATATTTATATATATTGATATTATTTAAGTGTAAACAATAAAAATAGTACAAAGAAATAAATACTGAATGGATATACATGGACCGGATTATGTGCAGTATATAAAGATGTCTATATACTGTATTTACAGTGAATAGGAGTAGGTGTATTGACAGTAAAAAATAATCTTTATTTAAATAGCACCTTTCTAAACATAGTTACAAAGTAACAGATGATATGTACATATTTAAAAAAAATAGTGAAAAAGACTGTAACATTTTAATCAATAACAGCAGCACTGGATATTTTGGTGTTAGAGGGAAATAAAATGTTGAATATATATATATATATCTGTCTTTCTATCTGCTGTGCCGGCTGACAGTCGGAGCATCACCTCCTCCTTGTGTTAACACCCCTGCAGCCTTCACACAGCTACCATTTGGAGCCAGTCCAGGTGAGCTCACCCCTCCACACAAAGACACACGCTCCAACGTCTCTTTCTGGATAACAAACTGGTGCAGAGAAATATGTTCTGTAACACCGTACTGAAGGTGACAATGTTTTTGGGTACCTTTCACCGCCTCCCTGCACCTCCACCTGTCGTTTGATTGGTATGACAGGCCCTTATAAGCTCAGTGGTACGCCGTCAGCACTTGTCTCCTGTTACCTCTCTGCTCTACTACACTCCTCCTGGTTCTCTAGTTTAAATTTAGGCTCACCTCAGACCACACACACCATCGTTATGTCTGCGATATCGAGGGGAGATGAGAGCCGCTGGCCCTGTCTGTGATTCTGGGGGAGCTCATCATCCCGGCTGCGTGGAGCAGCATGAGGCTGGGCTGCCTGGGACTGTTGGTATTGAGCAGGGAGGAGCGCCCCGGGCACAATCCATCAAAAAGGAGCTGTTTGCACTGTGGGAATAGACATGAATAATCCATGCTTTCTTTACCCTTTCCTGTGTAACTATGCGTATCCCATTACATTCTCTGTTGCCTTTTTTTCAAATATCCAACCGCTGTATTTGTATTAAACATTTTTATTTAACTCAATAATGGTTTTATAATATCCAGACCTTATCTACAAATTTAACGTATTTTGTACAATCTTAAAAATATATTTCTGAGAGAAACAAAGCCGACATGTTGTGCAGATTGATATGTTTGTTGTTGTTTAGATTTACTGAGTTCAAGATCGCATTGAGATTACCTGTTAAAATAACAGATTTTGATATATGGCATTTATTTGAATGTAAATGATGCATCAAACCGGTGAAAACCGGTGAACCAGCAACAGGGTGAGACCCAAGGCTCATTGATGCACGTGGGGAGCGAAGACTGGCCCTTGTTGTCTGATCCAATAGAAGAGCTGCTGGAGCTCAAATTGCTGAAAACGTTAACGCTGGTTCTGATAGAAAGGTGTCAGAACACACAGTGCATCGCAGTTTGTTGCGTACGGGGCTGCGTAGCCGCAGACCGGTCAGGGTGCCCATGTTGTCATAATGTTACGGCTGATCGATGTACTTCTTTTGCACATCAGTCAAGTTTTTTCTTGCCTTGCAAATATGGATCTGTTGGACGTCAAATTAAATGCATATTATTCTTACTGTGCTACTATTAAAAAGGAAGTAAGTCAAGGTGAACAATCACCCTTAATCATGTTTATTATGAGATAACATTTCTGACTGTTTCATGTGGGCAGGCCTCATTTAACTACTGTTCTTTTATTTGTAAAATTATTTTTAATTAGCCAAACTTACTAGCACTAGTAGCACAAAACATTTACATTTATTATAGGTAATGCCATGTACTACAAATTTGCTCGCTACTCCACACACCTTGGCCTAAGCTCCGCTATATTCTGCTTAACACAGTAGTATTGAATATCTCTGTGATGCTTATTATATATTACTGAATCAAGGTCAGTATAACTGTGTGCAGGAATACCGGTAGTGCCTCCTTCATTTTGTGGTTATTGGGACTAAACTGCAAGGTCAGTTCCAGCAGGGAGATGAAGGACTGGAGGATTGGTTTCAGGTTAAATCAGCTTGAAGCCGGTCTAACTCGGTGTGTAAAGAACAGATTTTATGGATGAATCGGGCTTTGGGGGCTTTCTAGTTTGCAGTTTTTTATAGTGGTCATAAACATTGATTTGTGCATCGTTTTTAATGGAGGACCCTCTTGAGAGATCTGAGCTGTAATCACTGTTTGTGAAGTCCTGTGGTTCTAGTTCCCCAATGACAGATGCTAGCCTTGCTAACCATCAACAGTATTTCTTGCCAGGTGAATTATGCAGTGAATGCTGCACTGCTGAGGAGGTTTTATGCTACAGTACTGGATTATAGTTTAATGGACTACTGCCCCACTGTGGCAGCAACATTGCTGTGCCCAAGTGCCACATTGTGCCTGTTTCCTTCCTTTTACCACTCACATTTACAACCTTCACTGGGTGTGAGGTGAGCACACTTCTCCCCATCCAACATGAGCTAGTTTATAAATTTATTATCACCCCCACATTTTCCTCTATTGGGCTGATAAATGGATTAAATCCTCTGGCGGTGATGAATATCCAGGGAGGGGTTAACGGGCTGTGGATTCGAGCAATTATAATGTGGACAAATCATTTTGCTTTAATTAGATCTTGGAATATCTGATAAGATACCCAATCGCAATTTTCCTTTTTTGCAGCTCTGTGCCAGCGAGATGAAAAAGATGCTAACTTAATCAAGCAAAGTGAGAATTTGATATGAACTGAATCTTTCCATTGATCTTCTGCCCACCAGGTGGTATTGAATAGCCTGAGTTTAAATGCTTACATGTGATACTGCATAACTTAAACTGACCAGTAGAGATGTGCCATGTTTGCAGATTGGACGGCGTGAGGGATTTGTGGTCTCTCTTTCCTCTGCTGCTCAATAAATCAGTCTTGCTTTTAGGCGCCCCTGAAAGCTTTGGAACAGCCCACTGAGGAACCCTCTACAGTAGGTCTTCTGCCTACCGTGGCTCATATTGTCCCTTACTATCACTCAAACAGGTCAGTCAGAAATAATATCCCCCAGCTTTTATTCTGCCTCCATGAGCAGTATAATCAATATGCTCTGGCTGTATTGTGCAGCTGGTGGGCGAGGCCGAGTGCTTCTTACAGAGAAGGCAAATGCACACCAGCATGCACACATCCTGCAACGCACTAATGCACCTCAGGGCTCTGACATCAATTAAGAGAGACAATGGACAACTGGCCTGTGCATCGCAAGGCTAAAGAGCTTGAACGCGTGAAGGGAATGTGGGCGTGTATGTCGTGAAAGGAATCGCCATTTCTGATTAGACCTCTGTTGAATCGACATTTTGTCACCAATATCTACCTTTTGGTTCTGGGTAATTTTTCATCATCTTTTTAAAGGAATAGTTTGACATTTTTTGAAATACCAATATTCACTTTTTTTGAGAGTTGGATTATTGGATTGATATACTCATGTTTGTACCAAACGGCAACGTTCAGTGCTGAGAAATGAATGCTTTGGTCTTTATAGCTAATTTCCTTGTTCATGACAACTATACAGGTGGGGAATTTTTATACAACTGATCCGTTTAAATTATATTGAAGCTCAAAGTGAGGCATTATTGAGGGTGTTGCCACTTTGAGTGACAGGTGGGTCGCCGTACCAGGTCTCTAGCTGCTAGCTGTCTGCTCTGCTGCGTCAGGCGGTCCCGCCTCAGCTCCTCCGACGATTCACCTTTTTGCCCATTTTTGGATTAGCTGTGAGTTAGGCTGTGTCGTTGCTGCCGAGATGGCGACAACCGGAGCCACCCACTTCGAGCTTCACAACAGCTCTGGAGCAGTGACTTACTGGAGGTTTTCTGGCATCCTCACAATGACGACAAGACTCCAGGAAGTCACTGCTCCCGGCCAAGAAATATTCTGGCAAATAACACCACGTAAAAAAAAAAACACAATATGTAATTTTTACACTTAGTTTTTGCACAGAATAAACAAGGCAGATATAGTGTATTAATTAGCGAGCTACAGAGGTTCTGGTTAGGTGGATTTTGTTACCTTTGGAAAGAGCCAGTGAAGAAAAGCTAACCGGCAGCTAGCTGTAGCTTCAGAATAAGTGTACAGATATGACAGTAGAATCGATCTTCCCGTCTAATGTGAAAGCAAATAAGCATTTTTAAAATGTGTTAAATGTTTCTTAAACTATTTTCTTTATGGGTCATACTGTCCTTCCCATAGAGTCATCTTAAAAGGAAAAGATTTTTTTGTTTTTAATAATGAATTTCCTTTCTTATAATATACTGTACTAGATGTTTATTATTATATTATTTCACATTAATATATCAGTTTTATCTCACTTTTCTGATCTCTGATGATAATAATAATAGTGATTGTTCTGTATAGAGCCTCTGGCGTCACAATATCATTTTCAGACCGGGTTATGTGTCTGGCCTGTCTGGACACAGTTGGAGCTTTCCCGTCTCTGTCTCTCTCACACCTACCATCCTTCTAATAATAGTAAAGCTGTTGCCAAGGTACAAATGGTGAAACTCAATGTTTTATTTATTTTGTTCGCTCAAATGGATTTCCTAGCCGAGTGTCAGAACCTTAATCTGCAGCAGGGATGCCGGTCGACGCCCACATCATGTTTTCATTTATGCCTTCTTGTGAGTGGGGGTAGCCGTTACAAAGTCTTATTATTCTGGAAATCAGGGAGCAATTCTCTATTTCCATGGAAGCCATGTTCCCATCACTCAATCTAACGTAAATGACATATGCATTTATACATATACTGGTAGAAACAGCTGAACATTTCCTTTTATATTTTGTTGTATTCAAAATATTTCTGGATAGTAGAATTCTTAATAATGAGTTATTGTTCATAATATTTATAATGGTGTAACTGAACTGTTCTTTTATGTGTCATTTGGTTTTAAAAGATGTCATGATGCTTTCCGCTCCACAAGCAGCAGGATTGGCTGTGACCACAATATATTTTCCACCCTCCTGCTTCCACCGTCCACACCTCACTGCACAGGCTGACTTCAGGTATGCTTTTCGTGCGCTTTTTTGGCCGACTTTAATTGGGTTTCCCCCTGAAGTACATCCAGAAAGACGACGGGATGATGTATCAAAAAGCCTCCAGATCAAATCAAAAGCTCTTGTGTTTCTCCTGATCGCTGTAACCGAGCAAGGGTGGGCAGGGCATGGCTGACATCCCAGAGTCATGGCGGGGAGCTGGAGTCTGGAGAACCAGTGTGTCTTCCTCTCCTCTCTCAGAGAGCTCTGTTTGTTACTCGCTATCACCGTCTGTCACGCCACAGAGCGCCGCGGCCACACTCACATGCATCTTTCCATCCTGGCCATGATGGCATCTCTCTCCCTCACATACTCAGCACCTCAAAAGGGAAACATGTCATCCTTCCCTTCTCACATGGTGCTAAAAAGGCCCCGCTCCCCCCAAGGGAGCTCTACTCTTCCTCTACCGATCGATCGGCTGAAACCTCGCCTTCATTCATCTACCTATCTATCCGTCTTCCTGTCTTTACGCCTCGCCATTTGTCTCCAGTCTTTACCACTTGTCTGTATGCTCACTGAGGATCTCTCAATAGCTTTTGTTGGTAATCAATATGTTGTGGCCATCTCTGTTTGGAATATAAATAATGAATATCAGTGGTTTTAATGTGGATTTAAAAAGCAGGACATCCTGATGCTGATGTATTCATTACATACAGCGAGAATCCCTACTACAGATGCAAATCTTTATGTATGCCGCATGTTTGGATTTTGCTTTCCCTAGCAGTTCTCTTCCAAATGTTCCTTAGATTGCTTTTTTCCTCCGCATTCAACCCCCCACGCGAGGACTATTGATCGTTCCAGTGCACTAATTATGCTGCTTGGCCTTGGATGTCTCTGTGAACCGCAGTCAGTCTTTGATCAACATGTCTGGATGTCTTGCGTTACCGTTAAAAAAAAGGAAAGAAACTGTTTTGATTACAGAGCATGTTGGGATTTTGACTCCTGATCTTAGTAAAACATGTGTGACACCTTCTTAAATGACCAATCTGTCCATCTAGAGCTGCTTCCTGTGCCATACAATGAGCTCTTAACTTGGCTGATCAGCACCTATGTGTGGGTGTGTATGTATGAGGGCAGTATTTACATATGCATCCATGCATGTGTGATTATTCTGTATGTATGTGTGAGTGTGCACGCGCCTGTGGGCAAAAGTACAGGTCGGTACATCCTGCTCTGCCACCATCTGTGCTCAGGCAGGCAACAGGCCACTTCATACACACTCACCCTCTCCATATACAGTACAGCCACATAGCTCTGTTTGTGTTTGTTTATCTTTTGCTTCGTTAAAATATGAAAATGTCTTCAGATCTAAATAACAAATATGTGCCAGTCTGATGCCGACACATTTAAATACATTGTGCTATCAAAGTATTTGAAATGTATACTACAATTAATGAAAGCTACTGTCTGCTAGGGCTGCACAGTTAATCCATTATCAATCACGATCACAATTTTGGTTTCCCACAATTAAATGAATATGATCGACTGCGATATTGACGTTTAAAATGCGTGCTCCAGCCATAGAAAACTCCGCTGCATATCACATCAAGCGCTTCCTAAACTAAAAGCCATCCACCAGGGGGCGATTGACATGTTTTGGCTTCACTTTTGGGGAACTGTTATGCCGCTGCACGTGAACCCTGAAGGTTCAAGGTTCTTTATTTGTCGTATGTCAATTCCATGTCATTGGCAATGAAAATCTTTGGTCTCATGTTCCTTCAACAATGCTCATAAAATATGTATATATAAAGGTGTAGACAGGAATTTAGTTGGTCTGTCCCAAACACCCTTTTTTTGGGCTTCGAAGGTTCGATGAGAAATATTCGCAGCTTCGCGGAGCAGCGCAGCGCTGCAGGCTGACATGTTCTTCTGTTTGTCTCCATATTTCCCATTTTGGTACTGCTGCCGCACTAATGTACACACACACACACACACCACACCAAACCGCAATATCCATCTGAGAATAACTAATAATAATTAATGTTAAATATGAATAATGTTGTGGGATTATTCCTTATTGCCACCAATTTATACATTATTAGTACATACTTATATATATAAAGACAGTGCTCCGTTTATTTGAATATCAAAGTACAATAAAGATATTTGGTCCCTAAAATCAATGAATAATCATAAATAATCTCAATATTAATCAAAATAGTCAGGATTATCATTTAGCCATAATCGTGCAGCCCTACTGTGCGCTCAGCCTCTTTTCATCAGGTACTAGTGGGTGACGAATCATAGAAAAAAACAGCTTTGTAACAGAAATACTAAAAAATGTGTAAGCATTATGATTTCACCTACATGCTAATAGTTTACCTCTAATGATTCATCTTCAATAGCACGTTAGACATAGCTATCCATCTATCCATCTATCTATCTATCTATCGTATCTATCTATCGTATCTATCTATCTATCGTATCTATCTATCTACTTTATCAGCCTGTCATGTCTGGTTTTGTGAGGTGATATTTTACATCACCATTTTTTCCACATTCAAAATGTGTCTTTAATTGACAGTAGATTAATATTAATAAAAGTATTATTATTATTATTATTATCATAAAATCACAACACATGTTGATGCACCAGTGGGAACACACGGGGGAATCCATGACCTTAGGTTGAATTATACATGTATTTGCACGACATTACAATTCCAGATACACCCTCACGCTGAATGCATTTCCATGATTAGAATTTCAGTTCCGTCTGTAATTGTCAGGAATAATGGCGGCAGATCGGGAATCAATAAGGAGCTGCGGAGCCGGTGTCACTGATGACCTTTGTGTGCGCTCCGAGGAGCCTCAGCCAATGACATTTTAAGCACAAAGGTCCCCGTGGATAAGCACTCATCAGGCGGTGTGTAAATGACACTCTTGGCAATCTCTGTGTGTTTCTAAACAGTGCTCAGCCTGGCAGAACTCATAGATGCACCGAAGCAGTGTATGTTTAGCCTGAGTCGTGTCTATACATAGCAGCAGAAAATATAGCAAACGGGTTAGAGACAGGTTAGAGAAAGATGCAGACGTTGCAGGCATTAATAATTCAGTTGTTGGGTAAAGTATGCAGGCCTGCGTTATAAGCCCTAATGAGCTGAAACATCTGTCTGCCTGGGGCACGTTGTGACCCTCTCCAGCCCTGTCCATTGTAGTCCTCCGTTTGGCACTACTTCCTGTCCTCACCTGCAGGCGTCCTCCTTCTTTGCGCTCTCTCCCAGGGAGTAAGGCTTAGTCGTGCTCGGTATATGAAGATGCACACCCCCAGCGTCACTACCATCTGCCAGCTCCCCCCGGGGCACCAGCCAGGTGCTGGGCACGCTCTCACACCAGCTACGCCACAACAGCACCGCCTGCTGCGATCAGCCTCGTCGTGCCAACTGTTGATCATCACGTCCTCTCATTCCCACCCGGAGACTCATTATTAACCCAGGGACACCACACTGTGCTTAATATAGATTTACAGCAGACTAAAGATGGATTCAGAGTAAATTTTTGATGAACGAAGGTAATTTCCTGAAGCCAAATTAAGCCTTTGTTGTGTTGGTGCAGTGCTCCTCCTCTGTGTTCGCTGCAGGTCTCCCGGGTTGTTTCCCCTCGAGATGCAGCTTGTGTTGAACCACAGCTTTCACTTTCTGCTGCGCTACCATGTTTACTGGAGCTGCTGCTCTGATGTTAGAGTGCTACTCCATAACCACTGAAACATGGGGACTATAAAGTCAAATATGTACAGGGAGAAAATTGAGAAGCTAAACTGTTTTTAAATCATGAATGTTTACACAGTTTTTAATCTGCCCTGAATCCTTCCAGTAGTGTTTCTACTGTGTTTACTATGTGTATGTGTTTGTGATGTATGCAGATAACTCATTCATGGCTCCTCCACCAGGAGCTACACAGGAAGCTGATCCCAGAAACAGGGCAGGAGGGGATGAAGGTGGAGAAGCTCCCCTAAGGGTGAGTGAGGAGCTTAATTGCTTCTGCATCACTTTGTAATACTTAGTTTTATACAGCTTTACTTACATTATCCAGGTGGTACAGGATGTGTTGTTCAGTATCGTCATGACAACAGCCATTCTTTGTGTTTCTCTTGGTGCCTTCAGATGAAACTCGTGAGCTTGTGTTTACAACATGTGAAGTCGTGTACACGATATGCTTGGCGTTCAAGTAGTTAAGTTGTGAAGAACACCGCTGCTAAGCAACGGCAATATCAACGTTACTGTCGGCGTCTAGAAGCCACAGAGGTTAACAATTTAGCAAGCTAGAAAGTGGGTAACATAATGCAGTAAATGCAAAGGCTTAATGACAGAGGAAAAAGATGAAGCTGTTGGGAATGTCAACATTTTCCTCAGACCTATTATAAAAATACAAAGAATTACAGTGTTCATATGGACTCTTCTTGTGAACACGGTTAACATGACCCCATTTGAAGGCCCCATCTTTCCCTTATTGTTGTAGTCATACTGTGTATACAGTAGAAGTGTGGACACTTCAACACTCAGCTGTCAGCAGCATGTCTCATTAATTCAGATATGAGTCCAATCACAACCTGTCAAAACACTGTGATATCTTTTTACCTCGTCAATGATATTTTGTTCTGTCAGAAATATCCATATACTGCAGGCTATAAGAGAATAATATAGTCACTAAACACTGCAAATCATGAACTAATTGCTTTGTGGCAAACAGCCTCTGTAAGTAACTTTTCTTGCATTATACAAGTTGAATAATTTTAATAATAGTAGTAGTATTACTCCTAGTATACACATTACTTACTCCTAGGATAACCATTTACTGTATATCATCTTAAGAAGATGAGGCGCTAAACCACAGTGGATTTAATCCCTCCTATTTTACTGCATTGATACTTTTGATCGTACTAGGGCTGCTCCCTCTTAGTCGCTTAGTTGACTCACTGATCGATCATTTTGGTCTGAGTAGATCAAGATTCCTTTAGTTGGTTAGTTGTTTTTTATGCTTTTTTCATGCTGAATGACTTATTTCCAATGACCTTATGAGCTCATCTCTGATAAACACAAGACTTAAAGTGGTGCTTCTGAATGATTCTTCATGGAGAAACTAAGTTTTACAGATCTGTCAATTAAATCAACTAATCCATTAGTCGACAAAATAGTATGAGTGATCGACTTTGGTCGAGGACAGCTCTAGCTCTTACAGTCTGCATATTTGGGGCTCTGTTCATCCCTGTTTTGTTTTCAGTAGATGCTTTTATGTTAGAAACCACATTGTTGTTAAGCTTAGTCACTAACATAAAAAAGAGCTAAAAACATGTTTGCTTTCTCAAAGATTCAACCATAAGAGAGCACATATTCATATCTACTTTACCACAAGTCAATTTTCTTTTCATTTTTTCCTCATGGAGCGCCCCCGATAGCTGTGGGGCCACAGGCCTCACTTCTCAGCTCAGTTACTCAAAAAATATGTGCTCCACTTGCCTGGAGAGGGTACTAAACACACTTTATTGCTCTTTAATAATTGCCTTTCAACATTATTATCTTAATGCAGCCCCTTTTTATGGGATCTGAGAAAAATACCATTTACTAGCTCTCGGGAGCAGAGTGACAATCTTCGATGTGATGTGTCTTCCACCTTTGTGTCCCGGTCTGTCTCTCTCCTGCTGTTTGGCTCCTTTATGAGGCCTGATTCATTGGCAGGCTGTAGCCATATGATATTAATAGATCTCTTTCCAGCCGGGATGGCTCTCCAGCGGGTTATGCTTGTAAGTATTATGCCCCCGGACAATGATTCTCAAAAAGGCATTCCCCAGACTGTCACTTCAGTTTTATTTTGCAAATAACTGCAGATCTTTACAGAATTTGTCACGATGTGGCTGAGTTCCTTTATACTCTGCTAGAGTGTAGAAAAGCAAGAGTGGTCTTGGTGTTGCAACCCAAACTTGGCCTTGTGTTCAAGGTCACAATGTATAGCTGCATAGAGGGGGACTTCATGCATAATGTATACAATATAACATTCATTGCTAATTAGCACTAACAGGAAAGGATGCCCCCAGATTTCCCCTGATTTTAGTCTCATTTGCATAAATATAATGGGGCACAAGAGAGTGTAAAGCCCAACGTCTGTCCTCCCCTAGGGGAGGAAGAGAGGTGTTACTGGGATCTGGGTGCACAAGTGATAATTGTTAGAGATCTGTTATTCTGACGCCCAGACCATAAACTAGACGGTGTGAAGTGAACAAAGAGGCTGTGGCTAGCGAACGAATGCACCATGAACCTGAAAATGACGCAATGGAAAGATGAAGCTCAGCTGGATTTTGAAAAATGTGTAGATCGATAGATTAGTTTGTGTTCAGGGCAGCAGTACAATTTGCTTTTTTTTAGTTTGACAGATGGATATTTCCCACTGTATTTAATGCTGTGAATAAATGCTTGTTTTAGACACATGTAATAATTATTCAAGATTGATGGCATTGCTGATGAGAGCCGACTCCAGTGATTCATCTTTCTGTATTAATGTAAAAGGCTTTGATGGAAGACTCTTTTAACAGTTGCGTTACCTGAAACTGGAATCATAAAACGAGGCTTGAATAATGGTGATGATTTGGGGGTGGGGGGGTTTGCGGTTTGAGAGGAGGGGGTGATATATTATTCACAGGGGTGGGGGCCTTAAGTGCCAAATTAATTTGTTTTTTCTTTCCAGTTGGACGGCAGAATAAATGGGCGCTGTCAGTCGTGCAGTAAAGTGCCGCGCATTCATTTAGACAAGTGTTATTGCTGCACTGGAGCAATACGGTTTTGGCGAAGCAGGGCCAGCCTGGTGGGTGGAAGCTGTGTAATTATCTCTGGTTCCTATGATGGCAATGATTGCTGCAACAGCCAAGTGGTCCCAGAGCACAGCAGGTGTGACTGTCAGGCTGCAGGTTGGCGGGTCTGGGAGTGCACATGAGCAGTCGGGGTGGTTGTGACTGAACGGACCAGTGCCTAGATTTGATTTTTGTTCATTTGTGATGACAATAGCACACCGGTAGTTACTTGTGCAAATAGCTTGAGTTTGATTTATTGCATGGTGACGAATATAGCTGTGGAATCCAAAAGGGACCAAACAACATCCGAACACTTTCAGCCTCATATCTGGCCTGCTGTATTACCTCCTCCTATACCATCAATGATCTGTATAATGATCTTGAAAATATTGAGAACAGATCGGTGTTGACAAATATGGCGTGGCACTGATTAAAGCAGACCAAGCAGATGTTTCCATTTTTTTTCAATTTTTTCCACCATTGCTTCTAAGCAACTCTGACAACGTGCAAACGCAGAAACACAGACATCTGCTGTGTTTCAAAGGACCAGCAGAACGGAAAATGAATACTAATGTCGCTGGACCGTATTTATCTGTCTGACATTCAAAAGAGCTAAAATGCTTCGCTCGTTCTCTGTGATTCAGAGGAAACTTTGAAACATGCAGGACTTTCAGTGTTGTGAGTCAGATAGTGGATATGACAGATGTTTGCCAAAAGATATGTTTTTCTATTGATGCTCACACACAGCTTGGACTGAGAGATCTTCTGCTGGTTTATTTTCTCTCTCTGAATCCCTGTGTCAATTTCTTTCTGTGCTGCAGTGGCTTACAGGCAGAAGCACATATAATAACTTTTGCAGAAAAGTAATTTTAACTCGCAAGCACAAGGTAAACTACACACAGTAAACAAATACACACTGCATGTACAGTTTACACAAAAAAATAGATGCACAAAATGGGGTTTTGTTCTCTTCTGTTAGTCTCTGCAGTGCAAATACTCACCAGTGCAATGAAAATCCTAACAAGGCTACAATTGGCTTCAGCCTGACAGCGAGTCAGAAGCAGATCTGTTCCTCCTCATACTGTTGTGTGGTGAAGACACTGTTTGAGATGATCAACACTTACTCGGCTGACTAATGAGGTGGATTCAGAAGGGGCAAAGGGGTGGGTTGAACGTCTTTGTTAAGACGGGCCTGCAGCCTCTTTCTTTGCAGCCTGCTCCCGTGGGAGGCCTCACAGACTGCCTAATTGAATCAAGTACACATGGTGCCTCCCCCTTCACCACTCGGCCCCTCCCCGTACGAGAGGAGCGAGGAGGAGGAGAGCTCCGGCTTTGATGCTTTTGTTCTCCTCAGCCTCATGGACAGCGCCAGGGGGGCTTCACCGCAACTGGTTGCCCGCTGCTGGATGGAGAGGCTCATCATTGCTGCAGCGCTCTGACAGTCGCTATCTCTGCAGCTGTTGTCACTGCACTCCTCTGCTGAGGCAGAAGATTGGTGTGTTAGACTCTGCAACACCATAAATTACTAGTCCGGCTTTGGATAGATGGAGCTGGCCCAGCCAGAAAGATCGAAAGGTTCAATAGCCCATTAAATCTGTATTTAATAGAACACAACACCCCCACAATATAACTCATATGTCAGTGGGCAGGTGGCCCAGGCAAGCAGAACAAACAAATGTTAGGAAGACGAGGACTGTGTGACTACGCATAGCTTAGTGCCTTCTATTTCCTCAGTGGCCTCATCTTTGCTTTTCCTCAAACACGCCCAGACGCAGACTACATGTCCTTGGTGCTCGTCGCAGTTCAGCACCCTCATTTCAGAGACACAGATTGGAGTTGTGCTTCAAGGAAAAGTCTGCTTATTAAGCGGCCTCCAGATGCCAGGTTAATGAAGGATCCATTTGTGAGCCAACATTCAAATATGCAATATACAGAGCTGAGAGTCTCTGAGACGTATGCTGCCTCATCCTGCTGGCTGAGCTGATGTCTAGAAATGTCATGTAGTACGTTTATATACATAAACATGTCTGTCATGCTCCAGTTTGTATACTTTGATCTGAGTCCCTTTAAAGGGCATGATAATGGGATTTTCTATGTTGGTTTGAATATTTGTGTCACATTACGGTCACTAGTATTTTACCAGCTAAACACAGGGAGAACAGTACAGATGTTCTGCTGTAATTCTCTGTGTATAATCCTTAATTTGGACCATCCTTCAAAACTCTTTCTTTAATTAAAATAAGACCATTTGTAAAGATGACTGGGCTCCTAAGTATTTTTACTAGACTCCCCCTCCAGCCAGTAACTCAATCATAAAGTCGTGCCCGGAAAGCACTATTGCAATGAACTTGGGTCAGATATGTTTAAGAGGCTAAAATGTAATTGTGGGGAACAGCTGGATTAGTCCAGGCGATGTGTATCCGCTCCTAATGATATTAGATGGGAGTCTGGCGAATACCTTCCAGCACACAGCTCTCAGTTTGATGAGCAACAGGAACGAGATATTTTCAATCAAACATGATACAGGCTCCGTCAGCTAGACCGGCATGTGAAGTCACGAGTCTTTCATTTCAAACGTATCATAACCGCTGCAACTGGAATTATGGAATTATTTCTTAATCATGTTTGAATTTCTATGATGTCCGTATTGAAAATGCTGATAGCTCTGAAGCCAGCGGTAATGCATTGACTGTGTGATGGAGAACTCAACTGGGCGTGGTGCTCTTGCCTGGGAGAGATAGTATGAGTGAAGGACCCCTCCTCCTGGTTTGCCTCAAGCAGGAAAGATGGGACAGTCATTGGGAGAAGGCATTGATGTTTAATTCTGTAAGTCCTGCTGCTAGAGTATCAATACTATGTGTTGTCTAAACCAGTGTAGCCCAAACTTTTTTCACAATAAGCCATATCTATATACTGTGAGAAATGCGAATTTGTGTGACAGTTTTTATTGCCATTTCTGCATCACCTTTTATTGCATAGGTAAAGCAGCCAATTTAAAGAGATATACATTTTATAAATCACAACTTTATTTTATGCATATGTTATTGAAAACATATACACATGTTAAATACTGTAGAAATGAGACCAAATAAATGCATTCAGGTGGAGTTAACAGGCTGTCGTTTTCCCCTTCCCTGCAGTAAAACAAGTTTTCATATTAGATTCATGTTATAAGTAGGCTACAATTATCAGAACAATACGAACACTCAGGCTCCTTCATGTGGCTGAAAGGTGCAGATATAAATGTTTAATAAAAGATTATGGAAGAAATTCTGTACATTTATTTGGTGACCCTGATAAAATCTCCTGCGACCCACCTGTGGGTCCCAACCCAGTCTTTGGGAATGACTGATCTAAATCGTATCTGATGAGCATGAAAGTTGCAGCACCTCTGCTGCACGTACAACATGCAGTAACACTATGATCAGGTTAAATTACTTTAAAATATGTAGATAAATGGTAATGGTGATGTTATTCACATGCATTCTCTTTACTTGTTGGATTTCTACTTGTAGAGTTATGTGTTTTAAACTACATATTGATTGTAAATCTACATGGGCTTTCAAAAGTCTTCTGACTGAGACTGATCAATATCCACTCTGAGTACAAATTTCAAATTCATCAGGCCTCCTTATATAGTATTGATTTTGTGCAATGGCTGCCCTGAAAAGAATCTGATTACTTTTTCCCCCATCAGTCAGAACAAACAGAAGCTTGATAGCAGCCGTTAGGTAGATCTGCTGCGAATTAATACTTCCGCTTTGCCTTTTTGTGATGTTTGACTGAATGGTATCATATAAAGGAAGGAAAGAGAGGAACAGGATGAGGAACATTTTTATAAATACTCTCCTTTGTATGTGTATTTTTAGCAATTTTGTGATTTCTCTGCCTCATCTACTGCTGGCTAAAATGAAATTAACCTTGCAGAATTGTCATGCATTCAATTGTCAAACTGGTCTCTAAGCATCATCACTACTGCAATTATTCCAATAATAACAGTACGCATGTGTGAAATCCTTTTATGTATTTTTTATTGGCAGGGCTGTGGTACTCCCTGCAGGCAGGACCCCGGGTTCAGACGCAGCATAATGTATGCAGTGCTACTCCAGCAGAGCTGCGGTGTACAGTAATTTCCGAGCCTCTTGCCGCCGGGCACTGTTGTGGTTTGAGAGTATTGCAGACGAAGGGACGGCAAGTGTGGAACTGGTCCTGAATAGTAATAGCTTCACAGACACACTTTGCAGCTGTGCAGTTTAGACACAGCAGAGTGAGCAGAGTCTCTCAGCGATTCTCACACACAGAGGTTAGTGTCTGTCTGTTGGTCGATCAGCTGACGGGAGATGAAATGGGGCCACAGTGACATCTGGTGGCTTTGTATTGTTACTGTGAGGTGTGTTGAGGATTGTGATCATCGGGTTTTGTTTTTTTTTGGCCATTACAAACACATTGTTCAGTGAGAAATTATGTTTTAGAAAACACCAATGTAAGAACACCAATTAGTAATAGAGTTTGGGTTGAAGTTGGCTATTTGAGCTGCTTTAACTGAACAGTGTGTACAGGAGGATCTATTGGTAGAAATTGAATATATATATATTTATAATTATGTTTTCTTTAATGTATAATCACCTGAAAAAAATAATTGTTTTGTTTTTGTTACCTTAGAATGAGCCGTTTATATCTACATAGTGAGCGTGTCCTCTTCACCAAGGCTTATTGAAAGAGGCTGGAACATGGTCTTGAGCTATGGGTTATTATGACACATGCACAGTGTAACTGGATCTGTGGTCGTGCGTTGCTATTGGCTCAATTTCGGCAAGTGCAGACCAGATTTTACTGGGCATGTGTTGTAGGCCTACCCCCAACAATATGACGCGTGACATCTCCTCTTTTCACCTTCCTTGCTCTCGACGGAGTCTGCCATCTTGCACCGCCATATTTCTACAGTAGCCCAGAACTGACAAACCAAACACGGTTCACTTTTTCTGTTTGGGCCAATAATGTCACTCACCGCGCTCTCTCTCTTGCTTCACCACTCACTTCCCACGTACACACACTCTACGCAGTGGCTCTGCTTCAAATGCCCTACGCTACTCTTACAACAACTGGCTCTAGAGAGGGTCATCCACATTTTAGCGTCAGCCGTCGTAGTTCTTCTACACGCTTGGCACACGGGAGAGCCTTCATTTGGTTGCAATCTGCAACCTCATTGCTAGATACCGCCAAATCCTGCACACTGCTTCTTTAACTGAACGTCTAAAGGCTTTTCTTATGTAGAATATATTCTTCTTTTGATTTTGACTCCAACCATGACTGTATGGCTTCTCTCTTTCCTCTTAAATGCCCTTCTGCCATGCTGTTGGGATTCCCCATCTCTGTGTTGAGCCAGAAATTGAAGACATTCTGTAGATAATATAATCAACAAGGCCAACAGGCATTTCGCGCTGTCTAGTATACGCAAGTCTAGGACTGAAATGTAGGCAGAACCAGGGTGCTACAAGCCGGCCTTGACAGACAAAAGCAGGAAGAAAGGCTATGGAGCAAACCAGGCATGTGTGGGAGGGGGGGGGTCATGAATGTGGGCGGTTCAGTCTGAGACTAAATACAAGAGCTGAGAGCTTTAGAGACCTTGAACACTGAGGGTCATCAGAAGCCAAGGTTCTGATGGCTGTTATATGGAAGAGCCGCGAGCACGGGTTTATTATTACCCACATTTTAATCAGTGTTTCTTATGTGGCAACAAAATACCAGAAAGAGACATTTATGTAAATTTCCACTTCGACTTACCTCACGGGCACCAAACCCTGCATAAAGCACTGCATGATTCCACATTTAACAGGCAGTGGAGTCATTAAGACAGCTCTTAGCAGGCTTATTTACTGCTAATTCCTCAGTTGTTTACCTCGGTCTCCTGTTGTTCTCTGATAAGGGCGGAGTGGGGGTTGCATGGAGTTCCTTGGCTGCGGTCTGGTGTGCAGGTTGGGCTGGGCTGCTGTGTTTGAAGTGCCATGCAGGGGCCTGTATCTATCCTCGGCAGCCGGAGCGGACCGTGTAGAACAGATTTAAAGCTATTCAGCTATTCCCACCTCAGCTAAACGTGTGACCTCGCTGATCTGAATACAGATGTGCTGCTGCTGTTGCTTCACAATGAAGCTGTTCCAGCAGTAGTGTCAGCTATTGTCTAGCTTGTCTTGTATCAGCTCAGCTCCAGCTAATGGCCTGTCAACTGTCCATCTATACAGGGCTGGCCATCATGAAGCCCTGCTGAATAGCACAGCCTGCTCATTAAAGATCAGAGCATTGTCCTGCACAAAATAAGGGTTGAAGGGTTAACTTCTCTATTGCGCGCTCTTATCTGATTTTAGAAATGTAAAGGATGTACCTAGTATGTCCCGTCAGCCCCCCGTGCCTTTGCATGCCTCGGTCGATGTGGAGCTAATGTAAGTCTTTAACCCTCTGATGGACCCCCGGCTAATGCCATTACTTCCTCTCTACACATGACAAATGGTCTTTTCCAAGGCTGCATAAAAGCTATATGACTGATGGATGCGTACCAAACAGCACTCTAAACAGCCATCTTCTCCACAGTAAAGTACACACTGGAATGGGAACAATTTATGCGGTCATCATTTGGGTCCATTGACCTTTCTTTTAATGGCAGTTGCTCTCCTGACCCGTTCTCCCAAACTGGGATAATCAAGATGCAGGAAGTTGGCTTTCAGACACAAAGCGTTCTCATCTCATGACGGGATCTGGGGTGGACGTTGGTGTTTCCCCCCGAGCTTCATAATAACATCAGTCGACTTGTCTGACCTCAGACCCGTGTTTTCGGGAAGGGGCGTGTGGCTGGGTGTTGACATCATTGCATCACTTGTCTGCCCTCTTGATGTAAATTCAATCCAACTGACAGTGCTGCCAAAATAGGAATGATGTATTATACAACAGGCACGCCTTCCGCTCTCTCATCCATCTTCATGCCCTTTTCACAGCCTCAGACACGATGTGGCGTGCTTTTAATTTTAAGCTAAGATGTTTAATTTATTTGGATTTGCTTGTTTTTGCCGGACAATCGTCGGGTAACACTTTATATTATTTGTATTATTATTATCGATTAAAGCATTAGCTGCTAGGTAATAAGGTCCTTATACGTCCATATAAGATTCTTGTTAACATTATTATGTGTTATAATCAGAATCAAGTTTTATTCATCAAGTATATACATAAAAGAAATTTGAAATAGAAATAGAAACAGCAAGGAACAAGGACAACAAAGCTGGACAAATAAACAGACAGAGCTGTTACACAAGTAGTGGAAAAATAGGTGTATATAAAAATATTTTATAAATATTTATAAAAAGCACCAATGACCAACAATAAAATTAGAATTAAATAAAATGTGTATATATAAATCACGTGTTATTTAAGTGTAAACAATCATTCTTACAAAACCTACTGAAAAGTTTGTTGTCACAGTTTGTGTTTACTACTTCTATGCTCAGTTTCATACATATCTCTCCATATCTTTCACTCTTGGGGGTCCCTTTTGGGTACAAGCAACATTAGCGTTTTGATGTTTCTCTGAACTATTCAACAGCAAGCTGGCTTCGGTAAATGTCAACTGGTGTGTTCGTCATTAAGCTTTGGTTGTATAGCATTTTGGAAAGGTCACGTCGAGCCGGCGGGGGAAAGCAGTCACCGATACTCACTGTGCTGTGGCTGACTGCGACCTGGACACCGGCCTGCTGTTGGCACGGCTGTAGGGCTGGTTGAGATTGCTTCACTGTCCCCAGAGGCTTAGTCATACTGCTTATACATGTTTGATTAGGATACGGGGAAACAGACAGGATTTACAGTAAACATTAGAAATTCAATAGCCTCCATAAATTATAGACTTGGTATGCTGGCTTGGTGTCACCACATAAAAAAATAATTACACTGATCTATTCTTGCCATGGTGAAATGTAACTAAGTTACTCTACTTAAGTAAAGTACAAGTACTTTAAATTTGTACTTGAGTATTTCCATTTTAAGCTACTTTATACTTGTACTGCATACATTTCAGAGGGAAATATTGTACTTTTGACTTCACTATATTTATCTGACAGCTGCGGCTGATTGGAAAGTTATAGGTAAGGACCCCTGCACTTTATTTCATACTGAAGCCTCCAGGAAAGCTCATTGTTTGACCGAGTTTAACTGAAGGTAGACGTGATATTGGGGGCTAAACAAAGGAAGAAACAGGCTCTACTCATTTTCTTTATATTAGGTCTCTTGAAATCCTTCAGGCTGTTACCAGCCAGGAGCAACGAGCAAAGTGTATAAGTACATATTACTAGTTAGTGTGATCTAGTCAAGAAGTACAAACAATTCAGTAATACTCTACTACTGTCATCAATTTGAGGATTCAAATAGGGCTCCGTTTTCATTGTCATTTAATCTGTTGATAATTTTCTCAATTATCAATGTTTTTTGGTCTCTAAAATGTCAGAAAATGGTGAAAAATGATTCCCAAAGCCTAAGATGACGTCCTGAAATGTCTTGTTTTGTCCACAACTCAAAGATATTCAGTTTACTGTCATAGAGGAGTAAAGAAACCAGAAAAATATGCACATTTAAGAAGCTGGTATCACAGAATTTTGACTTATTTTTTCTTTAAAAATGACTCAAAGATTATAATAATAGTTGGCGATAGTTGACCACTAATTGATTTAATCGTTGCAGCTCTAGAGTCAATATATGTTGGTTTGTTAAAATCTGGAGGTCATGTTTTAGCTTTATTTCCACCACCCCACTGTTGTTACTGAGCTGTATTTGCACTCGTTCACCCACACCATTCATTACGCTCGGGGCTGACCCTGCTTTTACGTGCGTGCCCTGTTTGTTTATGGAGCACTGTGGTTCCATGACAGGCATAACTGTAATTGACAGATGTTGATTTACTGATAATCCTTGGCTTGGGTCCCACTGTGGACCTCATAAGGAGTGGGCTTGGCTGCCAGCCTCACACGTCCTTGAGTCAAAGCAGCGTGTTGCCCTTGACACACACCTCTCTCTCCATCCCTCCTCTCACTCTGTGTCGTTCTCTCTCTAGTGCTCGCTGCAGATTTTATTTTATTTTGCTGACAGGGCACGTGTATGATTACATACGGAGCAAAATGTCATTTCCTCACGGGAGTCCAGTAATTAAATTTTTTTGGTGACACATTTCAGTCACAGCTGGTTGAAACAACAATTAGTTGAAATTCAATTTAGCATAATGTAATGTTATTGTAAGTAGAGTCTAAATGCGGATCAATTATTAACAATTTGACAGAATTAGAATTTAAATGTGAATTTCCTCAGATATAATTCAGAGCTCCAATTAATTACTTTTATTGTTTGGTTTGCAAAGTGTTTTTTATGCAATTATTTCATATTTTTAATGCTACTCTATAATATAACTATGAAATATGTGCAAGTTATAGTTATTATCTTATGTAATATGCCCATTGTCTCTACAGGATATCAATATTAATGAAGCTTTTAGACATTTTCCCAGCACATCCTGTGTGTAAAACCATCTGTCTCCATCTGTATTCACATCTCTATCTCCAACCACCAGGCGAAGATAATAGGGCTGCAACTAATGATTATTTTCATTGTACATTAATCTGTTGATTATTTTCTTGGTTACTTGTTTTGTGTATAAAATCTCAGAAAATGGTGAAAAATGTCCATCAGTGTTTCTCAAAGCCCAAGACGACGTCCTCAAATGTCTTGTTTTGTCCACAACTCAAAGATATTCAGTTTACTGTCATAGAGGAGTAAAGAAACCAGAAAATATTCACATTTAAGAAGCTGGAATCGGAGAATTTTTACTTTTTTCTCTTCTTAAAATATGACTCAAACGGATTAATCGATTATCAAAATAGTTGGGGATTAATTTAATAGTTGACAACTAATCAAATAATCGTTGCAACTCTAAAGGCCCTGACACACCAAGCCGACCGTCAGCTTGGTTAGGCATTGACCTCGAATAGTTAGGGTTAGGATAGGTTGTCGGGCAACGAGTCTCGCAAGAGTTTCTGCAAGTTTTTGCAGATCTCAAATCAGATTTTGCAATTTGCGGGTTACCTTATAGACACGACCCCATCTAGAGGCTGTTGTCAAAAAAGCCTCAGATTTGCATCTCTTTGCTTCTATACTTTTTGTACAGACTACTGCGACCTGCTGGTGGCGAGAGTCATTTTCTCTCACGCATGCGCAGAACGTACGTGTTAACTGGCCATCGGCTGTAGTCTTTGCTGCGTGCTCAAATGCAACTCGCCAGCCAAGACAAAAGGCGACGTGAGGCGACACAAGAGTCTGCCTTCATCGCCGCTAGTTCTGTGATGTCAGCTTGGTGTGTCTGGGCCTTAAAACACAAAGTGTATAATTATGAGTGACCAAAACTAAAATATTAGAAGTGAGAAATGCCTTCTTGTTAAACATCAGTCAAACTATGTAACTCTTGCTTCTCTTTTCTAATCCCGTTATTTCTTGATTAAGCTCTCCACTGCAGCAGCACAGACATGAAAGAGGAACTGCTGTGCTGAATTCCTGTGGTGACGAGAGACCAGCTGGGTAAACCGCTAGATCGTCCTTTCTCAGTTTTTTTTTATTAATTTTTTTTCCCTCCTTTCTGCTTCAGTTCTCCAACACCCCTTTTACCTCCATGGGTTTTAGCACACTACAAGTATTTCCGCTCGGCTTGTCATGCGTGGATGGCGCCCTGGGACGGCTGAGGAGGAAGGTGCTTTTATAGGGTGAAAGGACGGGGAGGATGCTGAGGTCAAATGTGGGAAAAGAGGGAAAAAAGAGTGAAGTCTGGGTCAGATGAAGGATTGAAAGGAAGAAATAAAAGGTGGTGGACAGGAAAGGTGGAATATATGGATGTAGAGAAAGCTCCCGGGAGCTGCCTTGCTCTGGCAGGCTAATTGAAGCTCAGTGTGGCAGTGGACTCTGAGCTGTCACTCCAATGAAGAGCCCATTTGCTGCATTTTGCAGGCTGTGTGCTGAATTCTGATGATGCTACAGAAAGCCCAGACACTGTTTCACTGAGACCCCCCCCACACACACACACCCCTCCTCCATCTTCTGCATGGGGACACACATCCCATTCCCCTCCCCAGCTCCCCACAGATTATATGTAACAGGGTCAGAGGCATTCTGAACACGAGCAGCGACTGCAAAGCACAACATGTGGATATGAATCATTTTGTAAATTTGTCGGGCAATCTCATGCATGATAATGTGATATTAGACTCTGCTGGAAGTGTTTTCACTTGTACAGGTTTTCCCCTGTTGGATTAGAAGAGATTATGTCTTCTAGCGGAGCACATAGCTGCAAGCATCCAGTGAATTATTTATCATGAATTAAAGCAGTCAGTTATGAAAATATTTATCTAAAAACTGAGCAGAGTGGCCTTTTTATATGCAAAGCTGTAACTGAGATATCCATGCACATGGTCGTTAGTATTTAATTGCACTGATTTAGCTGAAACTGAAACACAAACCTGCTTAAATTTGGGTTTGGCTACTACACATAATGTTACTGTCCAGTTTTGCCCAGTCGGTCGTCTTTGTGTGTTAAATATGTTGGTAGGATGAGGGTTAAATTCACTGTTTACCTCTCATATGTATTCAGAACATACATGTAAACAACAGAATGTTTTCTTTTCATTTTACTTTGTTTCCACACGATGCTGATCAAGTATATATAGAGATTGTAAAGTGAGTGCCAGACAGTCTTTTATATAATTGATGACTCTTCCTTCCTGCCCTGTCTTTTATCATTTAGTCTCAATCAGATCTTGGGCCATCAATGATCGTCTATCCTGGCCTAATGAGCTCCCCAAGCAGGAGAGTTATTGATCCCTCCTATTGAAGGTTCCACTTACATTTGCATATAAGAATGTGCACACATAAAACACTTTAAACAAGTTAAACCTTAATTACTGTATGTAGCACATTTCATGCACAATGGAAACATGAAAAAAGTACACACACAATGATCCAGTTGCTTAATGTGACACTCATAAAACAGCTAAAATATCAGCCTTTTACATTGGCTGTCAACTTTTCATTCCAACTGTTTTCTTATTTGGGTTTAATTTGGCTTAAAGATAGGAGACATTTCTATAAATTAACCTCTGTAGAAAAGCAATTTCTGAAGAAATTGCAGTGTGAATGCTGAAGAGCTGACGTTACGCTGAATTGCTGGCAGTTGAAGGACTATAAATGAGTTGGGAAATGAGTTAGTATAAATGGGATTTGAAAGTTGAAAAATGCCCATAGTGTTTGAAAGATGTGGAATTTCTAACGTTTTTTTTTTTAAAAGCTGTATTTGAATCTGTATGAAGAAGGTGAAGTAGTTAGAAAAGAGGGAATGGGTTTAATGTGTATGAATATCATTGAAAAGTTGAATAATACCAATAGTGTATAAAAGATGTGGACTATTTTTAAGTTTTTTTTAAAAAGTTGGAGCCACACTGCATTGCTGGATTTAAAAGTTGAGTAATACCAATACTGCAATGAAAGATATGAAATATATATTACGTTTTGAATGGAGTATGAATCAGTAGATAAGGGTTGATAATTCATGAAAAATCAGCTGGAAAAGAGGAAAATTGAATCTTTCACTTTTTCTGAGACGCGTGTTGTTTTTGACACTTTGTTTAAATGTTTTTTGTTTTATTTTTCCAAAAACCTAAAACTAAACCACCCTAATTTGTTTGTTTTTAATCATTTCACAGTGTAAATGACATTTAATATTTAATTTGTACAGTATTAGTGATCTGACATCAGACTCTCACTGAGTTTAGTGAAGCTGGGAATACTGTAAATGCTCAGAGGGCGCCACAGGTGCTGCACAGCATGCCACCTAGAAATCATTAGTCAGTCCCGCATCAATCTGCTTATCCAGGCTAAGACAGGATTCATGTGGGGGCTGATATTTACAGAGCAGGAACCTCCCTTTGATTCCATTGATTGTTACACGCTGCCTCCAGGTATAAAGATGAGGTTGGATTTTGTTTTTGTAACACTCAATACAAAAGTGAAATGGTGGTAGAAGTACTACTGCTTTACTTAAGTAAAAGTAACAATACAACAGAGCAGACACACGTAGTCCTTCATTCAGAATTCCACTTAAGTAAAAAAGTTTAAGCATAAAAATATACTTCGCAAGTACCAAAAGTAAAAATATTCATTATGCAGATTGGCCCATTTCAGTATTTAAAAAATAATAAGTACAAGTACCTCAAAATGGTGCAGTAATACAGTAATTGAGTAAATGTATTGAGTTACTTTCCCCTGTGTACCGTTGTTTTGCTTTGAACTCTGTTGAATATGTGCTTTACAGTATTTTGTACATAACAGGAATCCCTCTTGTTGGCCTGAGAGTTGCTAGGGCTTGTGTTGTGGTTACAGGTTGATTGTTCTGACTTCATGACAGAGCTCCAACCTTCACATCCACCATCAGTTACGTGTTTGCTCTTCTGATAACGACTCTGACATTTTCTGTTGGATGAAGACCTCAAAACAGACAAAGTCACTTAGCAACCGTGCAGCTGTGAAGGTAGGCTCTGGCGGTGTGGAGGTATGCGCGTCGGAGGTAGAGCCTGTAGGAAGATAATAGATAATGACTCTATTTCATGTCGGGTTTTTTTGAACATGTGCTACCTGGCAACCGCGATCATTGACAGTGTACATTGTGTATGCAAGGCTCATACTTGAAGGGCTTTAGGGCTATTGACTGAGAGCTCTTTTGTTATAGAGTGGGTACTGTATGCATAGTGATGTAACAGCCTTTATATTATACAGAGATGAAGAGGTAGAACAGGCCACACACAAGCTTTTTGGGATAAAAGCTTTTTTTTCTGTAAAAACACAACTGGTAGATTTAATGTTGCCATTGCAGATTTACAGTAGTCCTCCCACATTGTTATGGAAGACTGGTCAGCACTTTGCTTGGACAACTAACAGCCAACATTTTACCTTGCTTGTGGTGTATTTAACCCTTGCGTGTTGTTGAAATTGGCTTTACTTCCTTGTGGTTTGGCGTGCCACAGACCCGATTACTGTAGCCTGTGTATAGTAATAATAACAATTGAAAAATCAATCAAGTTGAAGCCCAATCTGAGGAAAATGAAATATGTAGGAGGTTTATAATCGTTCCCTTTGGCACAAACTGGACTTGCATATTTGATGAAGGTGGTTTTACTTATGCTTGGGGTCGATTACACCCCACAGAGGTCAAACCCCTATTACAGTCATTCCCAAAGAAAATACCAGACTTTCACCCAGGAGACCGGTGTTCATACCCCATGTGAAACCAGAAGTCAACGTTGATTTATTTGTCACGCAAGTTACGTCACCACTGGAGTGATTTTAAGCCAAACCACGATCTTTTCCTTTACCTAACTAAGTAGTTTTGTTGCCTCATCCTAACCAAGTCGATCTTTTCCTAAACCTAACTAAGTACCTTTGTTGCCTAAACCTAAGTTGTTTCCTATTTTCAAAAGACTGTATGCATGTAACGAGCGGAAATAAACACGTGTTGCTGGACATTGGTGGGAAAACTAACAAAAAAGGAGGAATAACTTTTTCGTAAGTCGTACAGTTGTATGAGAATACGTTGTCTGATAATTGTAGCCTATTGGGTCGCGATGGTTTGTCATTTTTAAAAAGTGGGTCTCCAAAAAAAAAAAAAGTTTGGGAAACACTGCCCTATTAGACTCCTTGTGAACGAACTGTTACAAACCTCTGACATCATATATCCTGATAGACTCATTTGGGAGGCATATCGCTGCATAAAATGTACTGTCAACACCGTATAAAATCCACTGTATTTAACTATGTTTTACAGCTGGGGTCTCTGGGAACAGAACAAAGTCATGTTTATAAGCAAATCTCTTTCAATTAGGAAAAATTGTGAAGTATCAATCTAATAAAACAATGTTAAGTGTGTTTTTGAGTGGCTAAAGAGGGCCAAACAGGACATTAGGATGATGCGATTTCTGACACAATTTCTAGCCCAGTGTTGGAGATACATTCTATCAATGAAAACTATATTTCCTCTACATCATCTGCAGGGTGGATACAATCTCCCATCCCACGATGCCCTGGCACAGATCCTGCCAAATAAGACTGAGCTCCAGAGAGCAGCCCAGCAAGAACAGGAGAGACCAGCTGAGAGGCCAGAGGCTACACAGGCCCACAAACCCAACATAAACCACACCTATCAAGTACATCATCCACATAAACGGTAAGGAAGACAACACATGTAAGAAGCATGGATTTATTGTTATGATCATTGTATGAATAATATATTAGAAGACTAAAACAAAGATTTTCAAGGATTCATTTCATTAATGAGGTATTAAATGTGTTCATGTTTTAGACCCCCTCTGCACAACTTTGAGGATGATCCCCACATGGCAGAGATCACCGACCTCCAAACTAAGGTGATTAGACACAATCAATACCTAAACTCTTGAATCAATCAGTGAAGCAATCCCCACTGTCAGGTTTAGTTAGTGAACAGTCACATGGGGAGGCCGGTGAGGTGCGACAGTATGGTGAAGCAGATAAAATGGCAGATAGTTGAATAGATTATCGTTTCTCAGACTGATTGCACTCAATGAGGATCGAGAATAATGAGGCTGAACCTTGTGCTAGAGCGTTATTTATGCATATCTTGGCATTTTTCTTCTGTGGCTTTGAGGTTTTCTTCACAATTTCATTTACTTACTTCAATTTTGCTGCGTAGATGTGCTATGGATTGTTTATCCATGTAGACTTTATGTTAATTCATGTAGATTTTGATAGATTATATGATAGAAAAGCAGAGATCTGGGTATTAATTGGACATCTCATTTCATAGTGACAGTGCATACATTTACTGTATAATACTACTGCACATACACAACGGTCATGGTGTGGAAAAACCTAATTAAATATCACATCATCACAATTAAATCCAGCTGCCTTCTGTGTGTGATACAAGTGTCTTAAAGTGACAGTATGTATGACAGCAAGGCCACTTTAATGTCTTCAAATCACAGCGAGGGGAGGGAACGTCCAGTATTCACAGGCAGAGACTTCCTTTTATTTTTGACATATGATGGGGCTCTCCAGACTCATCATGGGGAGCCGTCCGTCCCATCATGCCTGTGGGGGCCCCCCAGCAGAGACACCATCTCATCTACAGTCATGATTGTCACCTTGTCCCTGCCCTTTCAATTAGATGCTCAATTTCACCCTCGTGTCCCACGGGAGTCACAACCGCACCATCCGAGATTGGAATCCCCTAATCGTCGCCCCCCCCTCCTCGTACATGCAGCTGGACCCTGCTCTCAGTCTCCATTCAATACTGTCTATTCAGTGTGATAGAGGAGTATGTGACGGAGCAGAGAACAATGAGAAGCTGCTAGACAACACATGCCTTACACAGGGACATGTCTTGATAACAGAGCTCTGCAGCAATATGAAGCTAAAGTCAGGGAGGAATTTGTGCCTCTTTTCAAACAGAATAAAGGGCAAGAAGAACGTGAACAGACGAGAAAATGTACAAGAAATGATTTTTAAAGATTTTTTAAAAATTCAGTGTTGTTTTTCAGTCTGTCTTGCTGAAATACTCTCATGAATTTGGCATGAGTTTTGCCTCTACAGTTCAACAAACGGGCTTTCACAAGAGGACGCTCCGTGAATGCACGACTGGGATTTATCCAAAAGCCCTGCTGCTTAAAGCTGCCATGACAAAAGAGCTTCACAGGATAGGGTGTTATTGTCCCTTTGGATTTGAAGAGCCGGAGTCATGAATTCATTGTACTTGAACCTTTTACAATCGATTACAAGAACATCCCACATTATGGCATCATGTTCTCTTTTGATTTCCAGTTATGTCCCATTTCTCATGTCATGTGCTCATCCGAAACCAAGAGGAATCAATTATTCGTCGAGACACTGAAGCTTTGTGATAAACTGGACATGCAATGTGTACTTGCGGCTGGGATGTTTTTGAATTCTCTCAGTGTACAAAAATATGTTGTTGACTACATCCTGGAGAAGCCTATAAAGAGATGGGGTTGAAGAGACATCTAGTGGTGGTGATCACGTAAAACCACTTGGCAGCCAATTTGTCCCATCAGATCTCTGGGAATGTTTTGTGCCATTTTTGTTCCTGAAAATTGTGTGTGTGTAGTTTTTTTAATCTAGTCAAGGTTATTTGACTACAAATGACCTTGAGGTATTCTACTGGGGGGTATTTTTTGTCATCTTTGTACTTCACACCAACCTTGATGGCTCTCAACTCAACTGGTATGGTTTAACGATGAGCTGCTCTACAGGGGATTAGCATTAGAAGGCCGTCCACATCTGTGCAATATGAAACCTCCCTTATATTTTGTTATCATATTTTATTGTGTTATATTTTGTATATCCTTGTATATTTACCATATTGCTTCTTTATTTTGTCATTTTATTTTATTGTATTATATTATATTTATATGTCCTTGTATAATACTATATTGTTTCTTTATTTTATTATTTTATTTGATTATATTATATTTATATATCCTTGTATAATTACTATATTGCTTCTTTTCCTTGTATATTTACCATATTGCTTCTTTATTTTATTATTTTATTTTATTGTATTATATTATATTTATATGTCCTTGTATAATACTATATTACTTCTTTATTTTGCTATTGTTTTTGATTATATTAAATGTATATATGCTTGTATATTTACTATATTGCTTCTTTTCCTTGTATATTTACCATATTGCTTCTTTATTTTGTTATTTTATTTTATTGTATTATATTTTATATGTCCTTTTATATTTAGTATTTATTTTCTGTCTTTTATGTAGCCTCCCAGCAAAAGCATTTCACACGATTCTACTTGTATAACCGAAGTGACAATAAACATCTTGAATCTTGAATCAGGAGGTGGAAAACTATCGTTCGGCCATGAGTAAGATGGCAGAAGACATCATAACGCTGAGGACACAGGTGGTGACATTGGAGGCAGAAAACAGCCAGCTCCGCACTGATCTGTCTCTGCAGCAGGACCTTGGCCGGGATCTGCTGGATGACACAGACATCGACGTCATGACCAAGGCTGAGATTGCTGACCGTATGGGTGAGCCACAGCAGAGCACTGTCGTTTAACCAGTCAACCATTCACCAGTTACCTGTCTTAAAATGAGCCTGAAAAAAACATGCAAAAGCAATAATTAACATTTTTTCAGCAAAAGTTGAGTTCTCTTCAGATTCATTAATGTCAGAAAGTTTATTATCCAGCCAGCAGTCCGAGTTATTATGGACTTAAGGGCATTTCATTGGCAGATGAAGGAGTGATGGTGTGAGGTGGCCCACTGCGTGTTTGCTAATCCTTGTGAGTGTCTATTCCCAAGCAGACTGTGCCGTTGTGTGATAAGGCAGCTCATTTAGGCCACGGACCCTGATAAGCTCTGTGGGTAGTGCATCCCTTATCTCCTGAAGGACAGTTTGTGACCATCAGTGAAAGGATGTTCCTGAAGGTCCCGCTGCTGGCATCAAAGCAAAGGGACCAGACTTAAGTCCCACCCAAACAGAAAATCCATTCAATTTCAAAAGCTTTATTGATCATTATTGTTCAAATGTCTGAGCCTCAGAACTGACATGTTAATCAATCTGAATTTCAAAAGTCATTGGAACGAAAGTTTCCTACTTTACAGATCAAACGTTAAGTCTCATCTTAGATAAACCTAGCTGTCCTTTTCTCATATCAACTCATGAATGTAGCCCCAAAAATAACACATTCCCATTCCTATAAAAATCTGCACAAATAACTGTTTATTTGAAGCCTCTCTGAAATTCAAGCTGGCCAGTGAGACCAGTAAGGCTGCTTCTCAAAGGGACAGGATCCAACAGCTGCAGAATGATCTGATCAAGGTTAGAAGACACACACAAATACAACTTAAAATAATTCATGTCAATGTATATATGTAGTGTTTATATAGTTTTCTATTCCATTTTCATTGTGCTGTGCAGAAGCACGACAGTGAAAAGGAGCTACTAAAGCTTCAGAGAGTTCACCAGCAGCAACAGCAGGATCTGCAGCACCACCAGAGTCACTTGGCAGAGATGGCGACTCTGGAGGCCACAGTGAAACAGCAGGAAAAGGTGAACAGTCAACTACAATGTCTCACAACAGGGAATGCTTCTTTCTATGAATAACAGCGTGGGATGTATGATAGGATAACATCCTGTATACTTGTGTGCCATCCAAATTTTTTTCAGGTCATTGCGAAGATGGAGAAAGCATTAGATAGCAAACTCGGAGAGAAGTGTAAACAGTGTGGTGACAAAAGGCCGGTGGTAAAAAAGCAAAAAGGTAGGTGGACACAGCTGGTGAGGGAACAATATTTGCATTTGCAGAAGCCAGAGCATCTCTTCATGCTGTGTAGGTGAAACTGGCCACAGAAGGGAAGAGATGGAGTTGGCCCTGGCAGCAGAAAACAGTCGTCTCAGAGGAGAGCTGGACAGGATTCGGCAGCAGCAGCAGCCTGCTCCAGTCATTATACAGCAGTCAGCGCAGGTACTCCTGCACATTCAAGCCAGTATTCACACAGTGTGATGTGAAAATGTTTTAAAACTCTCATCAGATTAAAGACTACAGCGCAAGATATTCCATATGTTTTGAGGAATATATCTTAAAATTGTATTAAAAATAGTTTATTGTACTACCCAAATTGCTGTGTCATGTCCCCCTCAGACAAAAGAAGCACTGCCAGTCGAGGAGAGACTGAGTTTACTAAATAAACTGGAGAGAGCCGAGGCAAGAGTCCAAACACTGGAGGCTCAGGTGAAAATAAAAAAAATAGATACTCTATTTGCTTCATAAACTTATTGAGTCACAGATCAGTTTTCATTTGTGGTTAAAGGATAACTTTGGTATTTTTCAACCCTATTTTCCCATGTTTTCTGTCTTAAGTGATTAATGGGGACAACAATTTTTGAAAGTATTGAGTATGTATTGAGTAAGTATTGAGGGATAACGCTGTAACCAGCAGCGTTGAAACGAGCTGTGAGGGCAAGTGAGCGTTAATGTAACGTTACATTGGCTAAAAGTGCTTGTTTTTGCAACTGACTGGCTCAGATTGTTATTATAAGTGTCTGACAACATTATGGAAAGGACCCTTCAGAGAAATAAAACATTTTCTTGCCTTTCTCTTCATCCGGACTGTTTGTTATTTTGTCCAAGTCCCGCTCAAGGAGAAGTCTCGTTGTGAAATCTGAATATCCGTGTACTCTCGCTCATATGAATATGGGCGGCCATCAAATTCAAAGACCAAATCCACATTGTCGAAATCATCTAAATATTCAGCCATGACATTGAACATTTTTTAGATAACAATAAGCTACGCTTTCTGTATTCCAACACAACAAACTTTGCCCGGCTGGCACTTGTGTTTCCACCATGTATGTATTTCACTATTCTACCGTTGTCTTTTGGCAACACGCCACCTCACTAGATTTCAGAACGAAACGTCTCCTTGAGTGAGACTCTTTCCATAATGACAGACACTTATAATAACAATCAGAGCCTGTCATGGCCAAAATAAGCACTTTTAGTGGACGTTGATGACGGTGCCAGCTTGCCCCAATAGCAATATATTGTAGCCCGTGAGCACCTGCCGTCTACAGCGCTCTCCTTTAACACTGGACCAATTTCAGAAATTGTTGTCACTATTAGTCAGTTGGACACAAAAACATGGGAAAATAGGGTCCAGGTTGAAAAATATCGAAGTTATCCTTTAAAACAAAGTTTTGCCTTTTCATGTATTACAGCTGGAGGAGAACTCTAAATTATGGGGGAGACAGAAACAAGAAATGTTGACCAAACTGAGTGAGCACAGACATGGCTTTGTCCGAACATCCACCACAATCCTACATAACGTTCCTTCGGTCAGTTGAGTGCAGTTGGCCTTCATTTTATACAACACATACTGTGCTGTGCATAATTATTTTATTTAACACAGAATACTTTCTGCTTCTTACAGAGGTCTGTGTCACAATCATTGTATCAGCAAAGCAGACAGAGGAAGCAGAAACCCGTAAAATGACCTGTAAACAACTGTTGACCCAGACTAAACACACTCACACACTCACAGTTTTCTTTGATTTATTGTTTCAAATGAGATATTTCCATCTAATTAACTTATATAGATATTAAAATATGTAATAAAATGATATATTACAAGACACATTTTGAATCAGTTGCATTGTTTTATTCATCAATTTAGATATTTTAAAATACCTTTATCTCATGAAATAAAGCATCTGTACATTCCAGTTTTTTAATATATTGTACACACACAGACTACACATTCCCATCATTGTTCAAATATACAGTACATATAATTACTGTTCACTAGTTATGGAATTACTGAGGTAATATGTTCATCCATGTTTTTAGATTTTTCTTTCCTAATGTTTTCTTACTCCATCAACATCTAATGTTGGAAGATTGTATTTAGTGTTTATATTGTGGTGCTTTGCGAAGCCTTTTACAGTTCACTGTGATAAAGGTCTACAGAAATGAGCCTGGCTCATCCTGGCTCATCATTTGCCACAATTTTTCTCTCAAACTCGGTGTTACCGAGTAGTATGTAGAGGCTTCAGAGTCAATATTATAGGTTTCTCTGGTAAGAGAATGAGCTCAAAGGTACTCTGCACTTCCACGTGGCGCTGTTTCTCCACTCGGAAGTTCTCAAGCATCTGCAAAGACAGAAAATAATGCACACAGTTAATATGCTGAATAAATGAGCCACACAATACAGTGACAAACGTCTTTATTCATATATCTCACATGGATGAGGAAGATTTGCATCTCTGCCTCAGCTATTCTGCGTCCTAAACACTGACGAGGGCCGAAGCCGAAGCCCAGGCTCCTGAAGTAGTGCGTCTCTGTCCTCAGCCAGCGGGAGGGCAGATACTGCTCCGGACGAAAAAACACTTTGGGGTCTCTGCCCATTGCAAACAGTCCTAACTGGACTAGAGTCTAAACACAAACACACAGAAACACAATAAGGGTGAACAGTGCCCCAACAATAACGATATCAAATGCTCAAATACGAAATCATGATTAGATGATTCATATTTTTAACTGCCTCTTACCCCAGCTGGGATGTGGTAGTTTTGAATGATGATATCTTCTGCTATGTATCTTTGCAAGCTCACTGCAACCGGGTGTAACCTGAGGGATCAGAGTGAAAAATGTATATTAAAGGATGCAAGTAGATGGCAGAATTTGGTAAACTACAAAAGGTCATTTTTAGAACAACTATGTGTTAGTAGAAAAAGTATGCCTACAAATTTTAATGGTGGTCAGTTGTACCTAGCTCAACCCTCTCATGTCTCTTCTGGTTGCCAATAATCAAGATGGCAACAGACAAAATGCCAAACTCGACTCGAAAACGGCAGTCCACAAACCACTGACTGCGTCCACTTCTTATACACAGTCTATGGCACGAAGATGCACTAAAAGCACATGCGGCCGCCCCGGCGATGTCAACAAAGCGAGGAGAAGCTCGGATTACAACACACACAGAGGAAGAGTGACTTCATTCTCTGCTCAGGTAGACATTACTCCTCTATATCTTTACGTAGCAAATAGTTGTTTGACGCTATATTAATGCTCTGTATATTGTATAGAGAAGGAGGCAAACTTTTCCCTAAACAATCTAACATCTCCACAGTATCATTAATAGCATTACATATTTTGCACTGCCATTTTGTTCACCTCAGTGTTTCCTTCAAAGCTCCTTTGACTAAAGGAATCCGCTTCAGCATCTCCAGCATGTCTCCATTGCTTTCAGCCCGAGCTGCAGCCACTTCCGCCCTCAGCTCCTCCTGGAGACTGGGGTGCCTGGCTAGTTCATACAATGTCCACTGCAGCGTTATAGAAGTCTGAAACACACAAACAGAATAAAGCAGGAAGCCAAAAATAAGTCACATTCTGGAAAATAAATGATTTCTGTCCTTTTTTTCTTACCGTATCTACTCCTCCAGCCATTAGCTCAGTGACGCTGGCCTTGATGTCTTCAATGGACAGCTTGTCCAGCATGAGCAGGCTAGCCAGGACTCCTGGGTAGCTCTTCGGAGTGCCACCTTCCTGACGTAACTGCCTGTAGATGTTGTGGATGCAGCGGTCCGCTGATGTACCAAAAGAATAGAAATGAAGTAAGAAATAAGTAACCATATACAGTGCAAACATGACAAATAGAAAATAACAGAACTGAGAACCTCATGGTCAAAATAATAAAATGTTTATCCTAGTTGTTCTCAGAGTCCTACCTTGGTTGAAGATCCCATCCCAAGCCTCCACATGGTCTCGCCACACCTTCGCACCAATCTTCCTCAACAGAGCAGGAGGTATGTACAGCATGGGTGAGGTAGTCTTGAACATGACGGTGATGCAGTCAATGAAATGTTGAGCTTCAGGGTCGATGTAGTCCAGCATCAAACCCAGACGCTCCCCATACAGCACTGAGCTCACCGCTGTGTTGGACAGAGCAAACATCAGACAAAGACAAGCAATAATATGGGAGGAAAAAAAGGGCACTGACCTTAAATAAACTATATTATCAAAAGAGATAAATGTCAGTCTTACACTCCAGTGCATATTTAAAGAGTTCTTGAGAGAGGTCCGTGGTCCATTTGTTCTGGCCATTTCGCTTTATCTTTTTGTGAATTCTGGCCACAAAATCCAGGCCCACTTCATCCAGCAAAGGCACAAAGTTTTCCATCACCTTTGGGGAAATCACCTCCTTGTTGAGAATCACACGGTTTGATCTCCAGTCTTCTCCATTCCTGTGGGAAGATTGGATGTTAACTTAAACTAGCAAGGCAACTAATAAGCACAATCTTATAGCACGTACTGTATACTGTAATATCCTTGGTTCAATGAAAGTGTTAAAATATTGGTAAAACAGTTTATACAGGTGGAAGGGGATAATAACAGCACGTACTTTAGTAGAACTCCATATTTGCGATTCCTGTAGTCTCTGTATGATGTCCAAGCTTCAACGTTCAGCCTTTTAGGATAATGGCCCTCCGCTTTGAACAGGATAGCAGCATCTTCAGGATTGATGATATTCACGCTTTCATAATAACCTACCTTTTCTCTGACATACAGAAAGTCAGAGGAAAAAAGGGGTGAAAATATTATATCAGCCGCTTGTTTTCAGAAAACATGACCTTGTGGATTATTGGCCACAATATTTTTCATGAACCAAAACCATTATATTTGAACCAGAAGATTTTATCTCAAACTAGCGACGTCATTCAAAGTCATTTGTTTTGTCTAGTTAAGGTGTTTACGTAAGATCGACCATAGATGATTAATGATTAGTGTCAGGTAGAGTTATTTTATCATTTTATTTCAGATTTTTGCAAACTGCTTTGTCTTCCGTACCTGTAAATGGGTCCAAAGGTGTTGAAGTTCTGCAACATGATGCGGTGAAGGTTTTTGAAGCCATCCAGTTTCCAAAAATTGTACAAGTTGGCCACCCCATTCTTCCACAGTCCAGGAATCTCACTGAAAGGCCTGACAATGCTGCTGCTGTCCGTGTACGCCTGTCTGATCACCGGCATACTGCTGCTGCAGCGCACACCTGTTGTTGTCAGCTCTCCTATCCAGGACAGGGTCCCCGTCACCGGGCTGCGCCACAAACTCCACCTGGCCATCCCGACAACAAAAATTCTCACTCTGCTCTACCTTCAGCAGCTACTCTGGCTCTCCCAGGGACATCAGATGCAAAACAAGGAGGCTGGTCTAAATAGTCAGCCCCCCTTTGCAGTGCTGATCAAGGTTCTCCAGTAGGCTTGGGCGATACGAGATTATCTAACAGCCTAATAAAATACATCACAGTGTATTCAGCGTTACTTACTGAATATTTTATCTTGTATCATACCAACCTGTAATGATCTGTAAATAAAAAGTGAGACTATGCCAACTAATATTAAGCTTAAAGACCATCAGAAAGTTTGTCTTGTAAACAAGCATTTGCTTTGATTTGTGAAGAAAGACGAGGCTATAACAAACACTCAGTTTAAAACAAATGTAATCAATGTATACATGAACAGCAGTCTCCAGTTGAACAGCCTAATATAATACACCACAGTGTATTCAGCATTACTTACTGAATATTGTATCTTGTATCATACCAACCTGTAATGATCTGTAAATAAAAAGTGAGACTATGCCAACTAATATAAAGCCTGAAGACCTTCAGGAAGTTTGTCTTGTAAACAAGCATTTGCTTTGATTTGTGAAGAAAGACAAGGCCATAACAGAAAATCAGTTTAAAACAAATGTATACATGAACAGCATGTACTGTACAGTTCAACTTAAAGATTTAATAAATATGTATACGAATGCTACTATGAAAGCTATTTCTTAAGTAGCTTTATGAGTTCTTCCAGCCTCATGGCAGTCTTAATGTCTCCCTGGATTTTGAGTCTGCCACTGGTGTAAGCAGAAAATGGTTGTAGTCCGCCCAGGAACATGGCCAGAAGGTCGCTGTCACTCATGCTCAGTGTCACATCTGGCTCTCTGAACAAGTACCCTGCTCCAGCGTCACCGCTACCTACAGAACACACACAGAGCGATGGAGATATTTCTGTAAGTGTACTTTTGTTTCTATTTAACACAAACATTTGAACGTTACTAGACAGATTAAGCACAACTTGCTTTCAGTTGCTGGATTTATCTCAATGGGACTGCTCTTATAATTGTGGCATATTTACAGTAATATATGAACCATCACCTTGGCTCAAATCCACATAGTAAGTGTGCTGTTGTCCGTCTTCTGAACTTATGTCAAAGTGGAAGCTGGCCCCAACCTGGTGGACCAAAGTTTCCGAGAGCAGGAGCTTGACCTCGCCAAGCAGCTCTTCAACAGTAACTGGTGTGGCCATAACTGCCTGAGGGGCACTGTTGAACTCATCTGTAAAAGTTATGCAGTCCTCTGAGGAGAAAAAGGAACATGTGTATTACACAACATTATCAGAATGGGTACATGTTGTTAAAAACAGTTATGTGTGAGCGGGCCCATACCTTGTTGAGGCTGTGAAATGTTGCCCAGAAAGTGCATGGCCAACTGCTGAATGGGGCCAGTGAGGCCTTCCAGTCCAGGCACAGAAGGAGGCACAGAAGGAGGCACTATGTGGGGTCCAGAGAGGCCTTCCCCTGGTGCTTTTAGTAGAGAGCCCAGGGTAAGCTCTACCCTGTCCACCTCCAGCCCCCAGGGTCGAGTCATCTCATTTATGTCCACCTGTACATAGCAATAAAGTACGTCAGTTTGACGTGATACAGTGAAAAGCCGGCACAGAATAATTAGGTCCCGTGTGGTCTCACCCCGAGATATTCTCCAAGTTTAACTCTCTCAGTTTGGATCTCCCTGACAGTCTTCTTGGCCAGGCTGTAGGTCATAGCCTTCTGTGCCGTCATCCTGGTCGAGGCGTTCAGGTCCTGGACTGATAGTACTGACATGACGGGGTTCCAGATCCTGAACTGGATGTCTGCTCCCACTGCCAACACACCGTTATCCAGTGTATGCACCTGCAGTAGCAGAATTACATTTTATACGAGTGCTGGACACCTCACATTGGTCATTCAACATTTATCACCTTTTAAAAATATAGAGAGGTCTTCTCTTCATTCTTAAAGCTGATATTGACTGAGCAATATTTACTGTGTAAGGCTGAATATACAGTTGACAAATGCTGACTGCTCAGAAGGAGAGTCTTGGCACCATTAAGAAACAAGTGACATAAGCTGGACACCTCAGTTGTATTGAAATGCTTAAAAATATCTTAAAATCTGTTTTTACAGAACAATGTAGTTGCTTTTAACAAGTGTCATTATTTTTCCTTGATTATTTTAGCTTCTGATTCCTGTATATTTTGTGACTGTTGTTGTGTTTTGGTATGTTTTTCATTGTGTCAAACTAAATGTTGCCATCAGACATCCATCTGCATTTAATTCTGAGGTTTATAGGTGCAGAGACACAGCACACAAACATCAACAGTGCACCAAGGGTGCCACCTGCAGGACAAAGTAAGTCAAAACTGATTTTGCTTGCTGTAATCATTCCACCTGTTCATACTGGCCATTAAGAGATTCATTCCTAATGCAGTTTCAATGGATGTGATGGGGAACAAACTCCACAGTCCTCCTTCCATGCAAAAAATACATTCAAAAGTTTATCTGAAGCTTATATGACTGACTATTTCTTTAAGACAGACTTGAAAAATTGTGAACCTATCCTTTATTTATTTTACTTTAAAAGGTTTGTTTAGTAAAGACTTAATGTAAATAAAAACCTGTAGGAGAATGTGAGGGAACCTACTCCTGACCACAGTTGTTTTCTGCATTTTTCAGTGTTTCAGCATGTAAATGGCTTGAACATGTTGTCCATCACAACACCTAACTAATGATGAACTCAGTATAGTGGTTTACCTGGCAAGGAGGGATGTTGAAAGCACGGGTGCGCAGGTCTACTCTCTGCCACTGGTCAATGAGGGGCAGCACAAGGACAATACCAGGGCCCTTAGGAGGACCAACTCGACCCAGACGAAACACCACTACCCTCTGGTAGTTAGGCACCGTCTACAGACAAAATGTGTCACAGTTGGTTGTGTTTATTCTCAACAAATGAGTGAACAGGCTGTGGGAGTATCTGATTAGATATAATTTCACCTTACTTTCAGTACAAACCATCCTGATATAGGAAATGTTATAAAGGTGCAGATGTAGACAAGGAAGATGACAATCAGGTTGCAAATCCAGGACAGCCATCCTTGGGAGGTATCTTAAAGAAAAGAAACCCCAAAAAAGTGTCTCAATCTTTAAGGTATTTTCAGTAAACCAGTCAGCCTGTAAAGAAAACAGTTGTATGATGTCATCTGTGGCTTTAAGGGGAGCTTTCGATTTGAGATTAGAGACTACAAGATTTGAACAGCAAGCCTGCACTACAAACTGGGGGTGTGAGTGTGAAAGATGGGTTTTACCAGGACAAATGCTATTGAAATGCATTCTGGGAAGTGTAGGAGCCAGTGTTTTTGGAGCTTGACTCATCCTAGACCAGGGGTCAGCAACCTTACTATCAAAAGAGCCATTTTAGGCACAAAACAAAAAAAACTGTCCGCAGAGCCGCAAAACATTTGAGCATTGTGATGAAGGTAACACAGTTTATAGTCAAAGTATATAGTATATAAGTCTAATGCAGTGAGGGCCAAAGTGCAAATGTACTACAGAGTATTAGGGCCACATTGAGGGGAAAAAAATAGGAGATTTACAGAATAAAGTCATAATATTACGAGAATAAAGTCATAACTTTACGAGAAAAAAAAGTTGTAATATTACGGGAATAAAGTCATAATTTTACGAGAATAAAGTTATAACTTTATGAGAAAAAAGTCATAACATTATGAGAATAAAGTCATAACATTTTAAGAATAAAGTCATAACTTAACGAGCAAAAAAGTCGTAATATTACGAGAATAAAGTCATAACTTTACGAGAAAACATTTTTTAATATTACGAGAATAAAGTCATAATTTTACGAGAAAAAAAGTCGTAATACTACGAGAATAAAGTCATAATTTTACGAGAAAAAAGTCGTAATATTACGAGAATAAAGTCATAACTTTACGAGAAAGCCTCAGGTTGCTGACCCCTGGCCTAGGGACTAAATTACAGGATATGTTGCATGTGCACTACAATGTAGTGTGATGGGCTTTTGGCATATTTTGTACATTTATAACATACTTAATGTATTTTATTATGTCCAAAGTCTGTGCGTGTGTATTGTATTTCAACCTGGGTGCAAGACAAATGTCCCTTGAGAACAATACATTTTCCATTTTTCATTTTCCACTTGTGCAATTTTGTTAATAGTCTGTTTATTGTCAATACTTTTTTTATCCTTCCTTCTATTCAAATGGTTCATATTTTGTAACACTTTGTTTTGCTCTTTTTTTTACTGTGTTAGCTGATGCATCTTGGACTAAGCAGTAGTAACACTTTGAAAACATAGTGTTGATCAGAAATAGCAAACCACTCATATTTAAACAGTGAAATAGTTAAAAGGGATGCTCTTATTATTATTTATTAGATTAGTTGAGGCTGGTTTGTTTGACTTTACATCTCTATCTCCCTCCTTATAGTAATATATTAAATTACAACAACACTCTTGACCCTCAAACGCACCACTTCCAAAACAAAAACAAAACATAGCTAACGTTACCATAGCTCCTGTTAGCTATGGTAACACGGTAACTACGGTAACGTTACCATAGTTACCACAGTTGGTGCTAGCTAATGGATGTATGAGGTTAGCTACCTACCAGTGAAGTCGTTTTCAGACACATTGGGGAAGTTGTCGAATGATAAACCTTTGTGGTAACCTCGCTGTGTGAAGCTGTGAGTGTCCACAAACAAGCCAGGAGTCCTGTTGGAGTCCCTCTGAGGGAGCAGCTGATACGACTTGCTAAACATTATTAATGTAGGTAAAACAACTGTTATTTCTTATTTAAAGCAACTTCATAATAATTGTCAGTGTCCGCTGCAACTGTCAGCCAAACCCGTCTTGTTAAAGTAAACAAAGTAGCCCTGGTTACTACAATGCAGGACGCTTTAGCCCATGATAATCATAGATGGTAACTAGCTGGAGGTTCTTCCTTGTTTTGTTCTTTCTTCTTTCTTCTTTTTGGTGTTTATTGGCTGTTGGCAAACCAGCCTATAGGCGCATTACCGCCACCTACTGGACTGGAGTGTGGAACAGGAGATTGGCAGGAAAAAAAATAGATTAAAAATAAATTCATTAAAGGGACTGTTTGTAAGAATCAGAAATGCTTGTGAACAGCGACACCTGTGGCCGTTAAGTCAACGAAAGTCAGCGTCGGGTTCGCGCTTGTGCTCGCTCTACATAGACATGAACGAGCATTGCTCAAAACAGTGCGGCGACACACGTCAGCTAAAACCACAATATCACTCTATATTTCACCTGCTTGGCTGTAATCTTAGCTGACCAGACGAAGGTCTCTCCATGAATCAATGCTGATCCTAGTGTTGGCTTTTCCTGCTTCAGCCTCCCGACCGCGGTCAGAAGGAACAGGGGAGACATCGGCACCCGGTCGGAGACGATAACGTTTCTCACTGTGGAGCCCCGTCACTTCACAAGACACGGGAATCCTCTGTTGGTCTGGAGGAGCTGCAGCATTTATTTCTGCACAAACATCCACTGTACATTCACTAGATATTCTCAGAGCTACTAACTCTTCTGCAGTGTAGAGTGCGCTTAAATGCGAGAGTGGAGCGAATTAGCGAGCGCGAGAACAGTGCTTCCGTGTAGTTTGTGTTGGAGTCTGAGTCTGAACAGCATAGCCACACGCGAGTGCGCATGGGACACTGACACTTTTTGTAATATGTCTTGTGTAATGTGTTCTGTAAAACCAGATAAAGAATGGAAAACATGACCAAAGATGAACAAACTTGTCAAATACAAAATTTCCATATTTATTCAGGACAAATACTTCTTCATTTTCTTATACTATAATAAAAATGCTTTTCCTTCCAACTCAGTAGCCTATCTACACAAAATAAGTTAATATGTCTTTGGTTCTATATGACAAAATTGTAATATTTACAAAGAAAATAATGTAATAATCACTGAACTAAACCTTTATGCTTATTTAATTAGAATGCCATGAACTTTAATGAGTCTTTTTTCAACAGAGTTTTAGTGGGAACATGTTTCTATCTGTGCGATTCCAAAATGTCTATGGCTATTATGTTGAATTTGAACAAGTCATAACCAGAATATGTGAAACAAACAACTAGAAAACATGTTGCTTGAGGGTTGTTTTATGGTGTTTTCCTAGCAGGTATCATTCCTGTGCGCTTGTTTTAGTTAGTGTCTCAGTTTTTGAACATGTCACACAGCAGCTTCTCCATGGGTGTGCTGCCAATGGTCCTGTGAAAGAACAGCTGCTCCAGTTTCTCAGAGCTCACAAAGTGGAGGGATGGCAGCAGAAGTAACAGTCTCCCAAACCTTGATGGACAAGAACAAAGGTGAATGAACTTCATGTTTCTATTTAGGCTGTTATATGACCAACTTCAAATACTGCAGATGTTGTTTGAAGATATATGTCTGTCAGAGACAGAGTTACAGTTGGCTTACCTGGCACTTTGGCTGGGGTATAGTGAATGGATGTGCTGACCTAGCAACACCTGTGACTGGTCCTGCAGATTCTCCACCTGCTCCGGGTCTTTGAGGCTGCGTGTCTCTGCAAGTCAAACAGCATGACATTAGTTACAATGTCCATTCAGTAACAAATGTATATTGCTGAAGGAGTAACACCTTACCTGGCTTAAAAAGTACAATGGCTTTCAGGCAGGCAAACTCAGTAGGGTCAACGGCCAGGGCCTTAAAGCGATTAAAGACCTCTTCTAGGATGCGCAGGTCAGCTGTGGGGAGACTGATCTTGGCCTGCTGTGTGGGAGACAGATCTGGCAGAGACAGAAGAGGACAGCTGTCCATGGGCAGGGACCACTGGATGGCACACAAGAGGAACATCTCACTCCAAGCTTCCTCGAGGAGAATCACCTGAGGATGAAACGGAAATTCATGTTGCCATGTCTCACACAGGATTTATGTAGGTGTAAATCGGTTCGGTAAATATAAAAAAAAACGACAGTCAGTCTCACCTGGTCTCGAAATGGCAAGTGAGCAAAAACAGGCAAATTTTTTGCCCACTTGACAGACATGAAGAGGAGTCGTGCCGATGTCTCGTATATACTCTCTGAACAGCTGGAAGTGAATGGGGACGTACGACAGTCAGAGGGACTCCGATCTCTCTCTGAATCATTGGTTGTCACATCAATATTCTCCTCCACTGGCGAAAAAGAGAGTCACACAAATGTTAAGGCTGCTGGGAGTACAATATTAAGTTTAAATGCATCATTAGATGGTGCTACAACACAGACACTATGAGAAAAGTAAAGTGTTTTTTGAATATTAAAGCATGATAAACATGTTCAAGTAGAAACCTAAAATACAAGTATGCACCTGAAAATAAGCATAATAGGTCTTCTTTAAACTTTATAATAAACACACATGAAAATCTCACTTTTTACAATATGGGACCTTTAAGTTAACTTCTGTCATATGATCTCACCATCTTCTGGCTCCAGTTTTGCACAAGTCTCTGCAGTCAGCAGGCTGACCATAAAGCGGTGGTAGTTATTGGGGTTGATGCAAGGCTGTACAGCGGCAGAGGTGGTGACGGAGGAAGTGACCAGAGGTCTGCAGATGACTGACGAGTAGGGGGCAGAGGAAGTGAGCTCCCGCGTGGTGGCCAGGTGCTCCTTTTTAGTGTCCACATTTATGGAGTCTAGACTGACGTGTGCTGTGCTTCGAGGCTGTCGCTCATTCTGCACAGCTGGCAAAAGCACAATAATATATCATGTGAAAACAGTCACGGCTTTAGATAATTTGTACAATGACATAAATGATACATGCACAGATAATGTACTCTACACAGTCAATATTATTCTGATTTTTCTCACCATCTTTGTTCATGCCAGCTTGGAGACACTTCTTTAGTCGACAAGCTTGACATTGGTTACGATGAGCCTTGTCAACAGGGCACCTGCCATTTCCAGCCTGACACCTGTGATTTTGACAAAAACAAAATCAGAGTAAACATAAGTACTATGTTAAAATACCAATAATTACTTGTGACACTAGTTGTGTTTCTCCATTATACCCATGGTAACTCTGACTGCCCTATTCGATAAAGTTTTGCTCACCTGTAGATCAGTCTTCGTCTCACACTGCGCTTGAAGAAGCCACTGCAGCCGTTGCAGGCGTAGATGCCATAGTGTTTACCACTGCTTGAATCAGAACACACTCTACATAGCAGACCTTGGCCAAGTGCTTTACCTGGGACTGAACTTATTTCTGTAGAGGACAGATAGCAGAAATAAATACTTCACACTCTTTTAAGGATCAATGGATGACTTAATTAAACATACTGTATAGGTTTTTCATTAAATAATTTGTTATGTCTTTTTAGACTATTTATTTTATTGTATATGCAATACAGACAACTATTATCATTATTCTAACAACATAATCTGTTGTACAGAAAAACATTTACAAGTTTTATTTTTTTAATTTTGTTGTCATTGTTAAGCACCATTCTCATATCTTTCATATTACAACAATTACCGGCTCACCTGCTTGAGATCCATCTGTGAAGTCATTAGACGTGTCAGAAGAAAACATGTTCATTTTGGTCATGTGGTCCTCCATTTTGAGATAATCTAACTTGAACTTCGCTTAATAAACAGTTTTTAGACAAATAGAAGATTACTCCCAAAAGTATTTCCTCTTCTGTATGAAGTATTTTTTGTGCAGTTGCCTGGCTGGATCAAAGCATTTTATCATGTGAAGTGTTGACACATGGCAGTGCCTCCAAAACAAAAAAGACTTAGAATTTGTAGTTCTTTCCTCTAAAGCTTGTAGTTAACGCCTAATTTCTTCAGAGGTCATCAGAGAGTTACTCCAGGAATGCTCGATGATATTGATTCAGTGCTGTTGTCCCTTCTCTGGTTGTTTCTGATGTAACGCGGGGTCAATAGAGTCACTGCTTGTCTTCTGTCTTTCTCTCTGCCAGAATGAGTGCGAGCCGTCTGGGGGCTTTCTGAAGGAAGACAAGGAGATTAGCACCAGGCGCTGTGTAAGCAAATGCTGATTTGTCATCCTCTTAATCTTTACTGTCTATAAGGGTAAATCAATCAGTCACACCACTTACAGGCATTTTCACCAAAGTTGACCACTGATAAAGAAAAGGAAAATAATATATTTTACTTCGCACACACACTGCTTTCAAATGACTTCATAAATTTGGCTGCTGCATGGTAAAGGTCACCAGTGTCTCCGGAGAGTAACGGCAATCAACATGGCAGTTTAAATTCTTCCTTGTTAAGTCTTTACTTATAAATGCCCTTTAAAAATCAGCTAAATCATACATTAATATAAGAAAAGCTAAAGAAAGCTTTCAAGCTAAGATGCTTCACATGTTATCTAGCCTAAAATCATCATGTGGTCAACTACTGGCCACAGCATTGACTTGAGGTTTCAGAAATTAACTATAGTCAATAAGTGAACTAATCAACTATGACTAAAGATACAAAGCATTACAATATGGATTATTTATTCCACTCCCAGTACGCATATGGTCCTCACCTTCCTGTTAACGGGGTAGTGGGGTTAACTGCGTAGTCTTAAAACGTTCCCTCTGCACCATATTGGCCCTGTCAATGACACTAATGGCTTCAACAGAATACAGCCACCCCAAATCAGCAAAGTAGCTTAACCTTCCATGAAATGTGGTCTCCTTGTCGGAGGGGGGATCACGAAAGGGGGTGATGAGAAGAAAAACAATTAGTGTTGAGATTGAAAGAGCAGCAACAAGTTGACCCTTAATTCCATTCTTCTGCCATATGGTGACTACTCTCTGGAGCCTCCGTCTGCCTAATTAGCAAACCCAAGTGCAATTTGCTATTATTGGAAGTGCACAACTCCTGGAATCACCAATATTCACTTCTCTTCACTTTAAGGTATTACACAGTGTATTGCCACAAAGAAATGTCAGCAACATCAACACCTGTGCTTGTTATTTTCTGTACAGGTCTGGTCAAGCCACAGTGATGGCTGTAGTCATTATTGCACATAGCTAATGACATCTAGTTCAGCTCCTTAATCAGATCAAATGCAGCAAAGACACTAAAGATACTAATGTGACTGCCTGCCGTGTCCACAGAATGATTTCTGTAATCCTTATTAAGTCACTCTTGATTTTAGGAAAACAATGTCGTTTTGAACACAGAGCTGTTTCTGTTGGCCTAAACTGGTGTATAAAAGGATTACAAACTAGGGGCCGTCTACGAGGGCTACGCACACAGAGCCGTTTGAACTTAGAACCTGTTGTCTTGAAGTGGAAAAATTGACTGCAGGCACAACAGTCATTTATCTTATTCTCCTCATTGTGTTTGTACATTTTGGTTGTGTCCAAAATTCCACACTAACATGCTATTTAGTACGCTAATACAGTCTGTGAGATATTTTATTATGGCGGATACCTTAGAGTGAAACCAGTAGTATGCAAATTGCATACTATTACAGTATGCAATGCTGGACATTTAAGGCGGCATAAGTATCCCACAATGCAATGCAGTAGTGATGACAACGTTCATAAACGCTCGAGTTTAACTGTAAGTATAAGATTTCACTTTGCTAGGCGTAATGTATATTTAAAATTAATTCAGACTTTGATTTTCACAAGGGCCCTTCTGTGTGGAGTTTGCATGTTCTCCCTGTGTTAGCGTGGGTTTTCTCTGGGTTCTCCGGCTTTCTCCCACGGTCCAAAGACATGCAGGTTAGGTTAACTGATGACTCTAAATTGCCCGTAGGTCTTCGCACAATGTCAGCTGCGATCGGCTCCAGCCCCCCTGCGACCCTGAATAGGATAAGCGGTTACAGATAATGGATGAATGGATGGATGGATTCTCACAAACTAGACACGTCTCCAACCAGAGACAGACTGACAGACGCAGACAGAATGAGAAAAATATATATATTTTTTAACATTACTGCATGTAAACATGTTCTGATAGAAACATAAAATACAAATATGTACCTGGAAATGAACATTATATGGGACCTTTAACTTTCCACAGTTTATATATATATGTGTATATTATATGTAATATGTAATATGTGTATATTATACACAATTATACACAACCCGTGGCCAACAGGCCTAGTAGCTTGGCCTATAGTAGGGTACCTTGTAACCACTGGATGTAAAACTAGTTAAAACAGTCAGTTAAAATAGTTCAAACCTGTCATCAGAATGTCTCAAATGCAGCTTTAGCAACAACTTGTGATCCTTTTTCACTTCCGAACTTTGACATAATAAACTAAATTCGGGAAGTTAATGCACACACATTCACATTCACACTACACTAGGTTACACGTTTGGTTGCAGTATACATTTACACTCAACACACCATCTTAACCTACTCTGTGAATACGCCTAAAACACATATTTATACTGACCTAAGCAGTACTGAGTATGGTAATCTGGAGCCGCATATCAGATTACATAACACAGGTGTCACTCACATGTCAGGGGTGAGCTGATTATCTTGTTGTTCACACTAGCAGACAGGAAATTTACATGTAAGGCGCATGCTAAAAGGTCATTTTTGAGGAAAATTATTGTTTTGATAGTTCAGACCATTTCAAATGTGAAAGTTTGTTTAATTTGTTTGTGATCACTAATAATACCTTTACGCTGATATTATGTATGTTCCCAAATTGAGTTACGCATAAGCAAAGCGTAACCTGTGAAACACATAATAGTCTTTTCTTGACTCTCCACTTGTCGGCACTGGTAAGATGCTGCTGCCATCAGCAAAGTTCTGCTTTGAAGTTTTGCCTTGCAGGGATAACTGTCACGTTTCTCCACTCCTCAGCCCTGTGATTGATGCAGCCAATCTTTAGCAGCCCACTGCCATGAGCGAACTGGATGATTATGTATTTAGTGGGAACATTTATGATGACAGAGCCCTGCAGATGAGTGAACACACGTCACTAGTAAAACCCTTGCTCAGTTGCTTGGCAGATCAGACTGATCAGCTGTTCATGAGTGCCGTTACCTTTTTACATATTATGATTTTCAAATACTTTTCGCTGTAGTCAGTTGCAGTGCATCAAACACTGAGGGCACATGCCCTGCAGCAGGCATACATGTGTTAGACATAATTCTTTTGTCCTTCAGACGATGCCCTTGAACGCTAGTTCACAAATCTTTGTATCAGTCTAAGCAGCTTTTTATATAATCTCCATGAATGACAGCTATTGTCAAAGAGTGGGATTAACTTTTAAAGTTGTTGGCATGCACATGGAGCAGGTGCCTCAAGTTGCAAAGGCATAAAATAGGTCATAATCGATTATGTTTGTTTGTTTTTTAATCTAATTATGAGCTAAATCATTCTAATTTTAGGACTATGATAAAACAATGTTTATAGATAGACAACTTTTGGCATCAAAAAACAGACAAACTTGGACAAAATTCTCATCAAATTAAACTTTGAAAAAACAGTTTTTGTATAAACCTAAAATATAAAGTTACCAATTTCTAATGAATAAATGTCTCAGCAGGATAATCTTATGCCCGCTCAACAGCATAAGCTTCTATTACACTGCACTCAGCATGTCTACCTGATTTCAAGTAGCTGCAGAGAATGGTTAAACAAGCTTGCATGGTTAAGCTTTGTAGGTTCACTTCAGCAGTTCCTGTGGTAGCCCCCAAGTCAGATGAGGTGGAAGGATTGAGGTGTCAGCACTATGGCTACCAGGGATTGCCCCGCCTTGCCATCTGCTGCCACTACTGTAATCCACACAATGAGAAAATCAGTTGTCTCAGTCCGTATCAAAGTCATGTCAGCTCAATTCAACAGGCAAATCAACATCGGTGAGAGAAAATCCATCTTATTGCTGACAAAGGAACTGGGAGGCTTATTGGGTTATAAAATTGCATGCTCTTTGGCATGGATAAAACAGAACATTTAAAATAAATTAACACAAATTTGAATGTAAATTAACACTGACATCATTACATTGTTTCTAACTTGAAATTATATACATTTCTTACAGTTAATGGGAAGATTTTGTCACACCATTATCGACTGTTTTTTGTATTGGCTTATAATATTCTGATTAAATATTAAAACAAAACAAACCTAACATGCTCTAAAACTCTAGTATAGCAAAAAATGTTCTTATTCAGGACTTTAATCTCAGTAATAGCAAAGTAATAACGTTAACACAACTCCAAAAGAGCGCAGCTATCAGCCACTAGAGGTCATGTAAGACCAAACAAAAACAAAACATTTCTATGTCTAAGTGCATTTGCTCATTTAGGTAACAGGAGGACAGAAACAGGTTCCTCTCGGTTTGCTGTGGTCTCTCTCCGGGAGGCTTCCTGTAGCCAGTCACAAATTAAGATTAATTAAAACCTCTTTTGCCATTTTGACTCTCGGTGGTCACACAGACTTCTCTTTGAAGCTGTCAAGGTCCATGTCACTGAAAACTGGCCAAACATTGGGGGTGCCCTGGGAAGTCACACTCCAGAGGGAGACAGACGCCCTTTGATTGCGTAATAAAAGTGTGCTCACAGGCGATCAGAGCTGAGTAAACCCACAGCTGATGAGTCAGAGATGCTGTGTGAGACTGTAACATTTATAGGCTTACAGTAGGCTACATATAGTTCCAGTAATAAGATCGTCTGGTTTGGTTTCCCTTATATCTGCTCAAATCAGTGTCAAATAAAATAGATCAATATGTGTCTTTATGCATCTAAGAAAAGTTGGCAGACTGAGGAGTTTTGATTTTATATATTTTTTATATAATTATAATCAACCTGAAAGCAAAAGGGCCATGACATGAGGTGAAGTGAAACATATAATCCAATGAATTATCAGAAAGACTTTTATTTCAGTATTTGTAGTTGTTCTGTTATTTGATAAGGGATTACAATATTTAAGAAAAAAACTGTGATTGATTGTTAATTGTGTATCTGAAGGAATGTGAGTAGAAGTTCCCTGAAACCATTGCAGACTTAATTTATTTGATTATAAAACAGTTTAAACTCTTCATGATACATTATAGAAAACAGAAAATCTTTTTACATATGAAGTAATCTTACTGAAAATTAACAAATGTACTGGAGAAAATGTAAGGAGCTCACTATTGGGGAGGTATTCACAAATTTCACAAAATAGAAATATTTTGTAAATTAGAAATAGTTTGAGTGCAAAACATTTAGTACATCAACATTTTAATGAATACATGAGTAAATTTACACAACATTTTGGTGCTTCATTATTTAACAGCAGATGAAATTCTAATATGTGTGTGTGTGTGTGTGTGTGTGTGTGTGTTGGGGGGGTTTCATAAGTTATGTGTGTCAGAATTCATGCGTGTCATAATGTGTTCTTATCATTATGTGTCATTGTATTCTGTGTGTCATTCTAGAACGTGTTCTTCACATACTGGACAAACCTCTTGGCAGTCACACAGTGGATCTGGTTAGATTGGAGATACCACTCAGAGTTTCTCCTCGTTATTGGAGGTTTTGCATAACTTTCTGATGGCCTACGTGTGGCTCATCGAGACATTTGAGGGAATGTCCATCGTTTGTGGAAGGGGAAGATGCCTTTTTTCACGTTATGACTGTTGTTTAATGACTGTTGTTTAATGACTGTCACGATTAGCTTTTGTTGATTGGTTTGGGTTTTCCAAATTACTTCAGGTCTTGCAGCAGGTAGATGCGGTTGTTGTTTGACATAGTCAGTTGCCATCTTGTCTGATCATAGAAAATGTTATTACCAATTTTGCCTTTGCTGGAAAGTGGATGTAAAGGGCCTTGCTGCGAAATCCTGAACAAAAGTGTAAAAGGTAGGGATCAACGTGCTGAATCTAAGTTATACAACATTAATATCAGTGGTGGAAGAAGTACCCAGAGCTTTTACTTAAGTAAAAGTACAAATACCACAGTCTAAAAATAGCCTACTCCATTACAAGTAAAAGTCCTGAATTCAGAATGTTACTAAAGTAAAAGTACAGAAGTATTATCAGCGAAATGTACTTAAAGTATCAAAATTTAAAGTAGTCATAATGCAGAACGTCTCCATTTAAAGTGGTATATTTTTATAGAATATTTAAGGATTATTATTCTGTTTTTATCACTAACACATGCATTTTAATGTTGTAGTTCTTGAATTTGGAGTCAGTGTAGATACTTTTGGGTGCAGTAGTACATTACTGTCTCATATCACAAAAGCATATCATATGTTCTTTATGTAAAAAATAACTAGTAGCGAAAGTGTCAAGTAAATGTAGTGGAGTAAAAAGTACAATATTTCCCTCTGAGATGTAGTGCAATAGAAGTATAAAGTAGCAGAAAATGGAAATACTCAAGTAAAATACAAGTAACGGTACATTTCCTGTAATATGATCAGTATGTGTCTTTACGTATCTAAGAATATTTGGCAGACTGAGAAACATGTCCTGAACATGATGTAGGATCTGCTCTCCATAATTAAACCGGGGCCTTCTAGAGCCAAGTGCATTGGGCCTATTTCACCAAGTGACCACAGCATTATTATTTTGCATAATTTTCTTTTTCTCATTTAAATAGAATTTATGGATGTCAGAATTTATGCGTGTCAGAATTCAAGCGTGTCATAATGTGTGTGTCAGAATTTATGCGTTTCATTCTGTGTTCTTATCATTATGTGTGTGTTCTATTCTGTGTGTCATTCTAGAATGTGTTCTTCACATACTGGACAAACCTCTTGGCAGTCACACAGTGAATCTGGTTGGATTGGAGATAGCACTCAGAGTTTCTCCTCGTAATTGCAGGTTTTGCTTAACTTTCTGATGGCTTACGTGTGGATCATCGAGACACTTGAGGGAATGTCCATCGTTTGTGGAAGGGGAAGACACCTTTTTTCACATTATGACTGTTATTTTCTGACTCTTGTTTAATGATTAGCTTTTGTTGATTAGTTTGGGTTTATCAAATTACTTCAGGTCTTGTAGCAGGTAGATGCGGTTGATGTTTGACATAGTCAGTTGCCATGCACAAAAAAAAATCAGGAGGGACAGGAGGAACACGAAAAGGAGTCACAGGGGAAGAAAATACCAAAACTTCAAATCTTTCCTCGATGTCAGCAGAACCTGTGCTTTCATGACTTTTGCCTGTGCTAGAAAGTGGATGTAAAGGGCCTTGCGGCGAAATCCTGAGTTATACAACGTTAATATCAGTTGTGGAAGAAGTACCCAGATCCTTTACTTAAGTAAAAGTACAAATACCACAGTCTAAAAATAGCCTGCTCCATTACAAGTAAAAATCATAAATTCAGAATATTACTATAGTAAAAGTACAGAAGTATTATCAGCAAAATGTACTTAAAGTATCAAAAGTAAAAGTAGAAAAGACTAATATGTTTTCTGGATGTTTTTCCTTGCTCACTGGAGAGTGGAGTCTTAATAGTTTGTTTTATTTATGTATGCATCTGTATTTATTTATTTATTGCTGTTGAAATGTGTGTTATTGTCACTGTTAAGACACCAACAAGCCTTGGAAGAAGGTCTCTCTTGTGTTCATCTTCCCAAGGATTACTTCAATTTAATTGGACTTATATGTTTTGTGGATGTTTTTCCTTGCTCACTGGAGAGTGGTGTCTCAATAGTTTGTTTTATTTATGTATGTATGGATTTATGGATGTATTTATTTGTGTTATTATTATTATTTATTCATACCAAATAAAATAAGATAAAATAAAATGGAATAAAATAAAATAAAATAAAATAAAATAGAATACATTCAAATTAAATAAATTAAATAAATTAAATTAAATTAAATTAAATTAAATTAATTTAAAAAAATGTGAATGTTGTTCATTTTACTCTGACTAATATGTTTTCTGGATGTTTTTCCTTGCTCACTGGAGAGTGGAGTCTTAATAGTTTGTTTTATTTATGTGTATATCTGTATATGTATTTATTTATTGCTGTTAAATTGTGTGTAATTGTCACTGTTAAGACATCAACAAGCCTTGGAAGAAGGTCTCTCTTGTGTTCATCTTCCCAAGGAAAACATCTTTTTTTTCTGACTAATATGTTTTCTGGATGTTTTTCCTTGCCCGCTGGAGAGTGGTGTCTCAATAGTTGGTTTTATTTATGTACGTAAGGATGTGTGGATGAATTTATTATTATTATTATTTATTTATACCAATTAAAATAAGATAAAATAAAATAGAATATAATAAAATAAAATACATTTAAATTAAATTAAATTAAATAAAATGTAAAAAGATTTAATGTTGTTCATTTTACTCTGACTAATATGTTTTCTGGATGTTTTACCTTGCTCACTGGAAAGTGGAGTCTTAATGGTTTGTTTATTTATGTATGCATCTGTATATATGTATTTATTTATTTATGTATTTATTGCTGTTGAAATGTGTGTTATTGTCACTGTTAAGACACCAACAAGCCTTGGAAGAAGGTCTCTCTTGTGTTCATCTTCCCAAGGATTACTTCAATTTTATCGGACTAATATGTTTTGTGGATGTTTTTCCTTGCTCACTGGAGAGTGGTGTCTCAATAGTTTGTTTTATTTATGTATGTATGGATTTATGTATGTATTTTTGTTTATTATTATTATTTATTCATACCAAATAAAATAAGAAAAAATAAAAAAGAATAAAATAAAATAAAATAAATTTTAATAAAATAATAATAAATTAAATTAAATTAAATTAAATTAAATTAAATTAAATTAAATTAAATTAAATTAAAAAAAGATTTAATGTTGTTCATTTTACTCTGACTAATATGTTTTCGGGATGTTTTTCCTTGCTCACTGGAAAGTGGAGTCTTAATAGTTTGTTTATTTATGTATGCATCTGTATATGTATTTATTTATTTAT
>CAKAOH010005938.1:0-13693 GCA_916701665.1 Sebastiscus tertius
CTGATCTACTGGGATTTTCACGCACAACCATCTCTAGGGTTTACAGAGAATGGTCCGAAAAAGAGAAAATATCCAGTGAGCGGCAGTTGTGTGGACGGAAATGCCTTGTTGATGTCAGAGGTCAGAGGAGAATGGGCAGAGTGGTTGGAGATGATAGAAAGGCAACAGTAACTCAAATAACCACTCGTTACAACCAAGGTATGCAGAATACCATCTCTGAACACACAACACGTCCAACCTTGAAGCAGATGGGCTACAGCAGCAGAAGACCACCTGGTACTAGCAAGGTGTACCTAATAAAGTGGCCGGTGAGTGTAAATGCAAGTCCATTTACCATCTCTGTGTTTTTTTTTTTTTTAAATCATTATTATTTTTATTTACTTATTGATTCATTCTCAGGAACAATGCATTAATCAACATCACTGTAAATATGCCAGTGTTAGCCAAAAGGTCTAATTTATTTTAGTTTTCCCCATGGCCAGATGTTGAATTAGCACAAACAAAACAACAATAAAACACATAACAGTTCAGAGATAAACCTGAGACATGTTTAGTAGGAAACAGATTGATAACCCTTAGAGTGGAAAAATAACATAAAAAAAACAACCAATACCAAGCCAGCATTATCTTGTTTATAAGAAAAACACTGTGTGCATTTATAACAGGTATGCAGGAACGCATACTGACATGACAGAAAGTGACCCCTGCTCTGAAATGTGATAATAATATCTCATAATAAAGGAGCGGCCATACACAAATACATGTAGATTATGCAGCACCTCCAAACACAGACAACACAATGCAGATGCATGTACTCCGCCTACACAATCATTACTGAACCAATCACATTGTCCCACGCCCACACTCGATTTAGCTTTGCTGGTATGAGGGTGAAAAGTGAGTTGATGTTACTCTGGAAGAATCACAGCCGTTGGCCTAAACAAGTACAGTATACACACACACACACACACACACACACACACACACACACACACACACACACACAGTTCTCTTACCCTTTGGCTTCAGCGTCATCGTCATCGATCCATGTCAAGATCTGTGTGGCCAAGATGGATGACACATCCAACTCCTGAATGTCATGGGTGGAGGCCATGACTAAACAATTACGATTTGCCTGGGAGACAGACGGAGACAGGAAGTGGGGACAAGGAGAGGCGGGTGACAGAGAGGATAAGGGTTAGGGTAGACTTATAGGGTTAGACTTTTTGTGACTTTTTCCAACTCTATTCTGCCCATAGTCACAAAACCATCCAACTATAATGATGACCCGAGGTACACCTTCCTTTGATCGCCAAGCACTACTGCTTCCCTTTAAATAAAGAGCTACATTCAAGCAAGAGTATCACAGCGTGAAACTCTTCGTATATCAAACAAAGAAAACACAAGCTCAACAACATCAAAGGCGCTAGGATATGGTGTAAGAGTTGTGCCACTGGCCAAAAGAATTTAATATTTGTTTTGAATTTAAATTGCGTGCTCTGAATCTGTTGGCCGAGCCAATTCAGTTTAGAACTTCAAAATTAAGACTACAAAATTGTATTTTATTTGGATAGCTGCACATCTGTTTTACAGAACTAGAAAGCATTGTTATCATGCATGTTAACAGCTGGGCTAAAACTTCTTAAAGCAGTAGTAACTGAACACTGATATATTATCACCTGATGAAATTGAAATAGCAAATGCAGCTCATTTACACATCAAGCAGGCACAGAACAACATTAACATTTATTTGGTGTTTTCTGGCATGTGTTTGGTCCAAAAGTCACTCTCCTTTTAGCTCTGTTTTTAGTCTCCTGAGACTCCTGAGGGAAATAACTGGCTCTTTAGCTGCTAAAGGCTCCACTATGTTCAAAAGCCGTTTGGTGTAGGGTGGTGGTTTTATAAGAGCTCCTTCACTAAAAAAAAAAGCTGCAGCTGGAAAAGAGGTGGATGAAAGCGGTAACGCTGAACCAAAACAGTAAAGTTGTGAACCCCAATAAACAAAACAATGAGGTGAAAGACACTAAATCGCTCCTTACGGCTTAGTGAGAGAAGGCAGAGATGGCCGATTATTCTCGGTGGGTCCGTCACAACAAGCGACCCCTTTTGTAAGTGACAGACATTTGATCCACTCAAAATATTGATTAGAGCAGCTTTAAAATGTTTTCAAAGAAAGTCTCAGAAGGTGAAATTCATAGCTACGAGTGTGTTTCACAGTAAACCGTTGATGAATCAACTCCCACAGAAGGTTACATGACACTTTATTTTTGCTGCTCATTTTTTGTTTGCAGTTTTCCAACATTTGAAGCTCTAGCATATGTTCATTCAGGAAGACTATACTTTTGCATGCTTAGGCCTGTAGTTTATTTCTCATACATCGTGCCATTCACTCCTCTGACGCACGCTCACTCATAACTTCCTTGCTGTTATTGTTTGGGGCGCCAATCGCAATTATCAGCTGTTTTCATCTGTTGGTCACATCCACCCAACAGCACAGTGACACACCTTTATTGTTAGTCTATCATTTTGTTGCTGTCTCCTTTTCAAATAAGATTCTCTCTCTGCCTTTAGTACGTTCATGCTGCTGTTTCACGCGCCCCTCCACCACCCCATCATCGCCTCGACTCATCAGCTTCATCAGCCCCCTAAGCCTACCCGTCTTAGCAGAATCACCACCACCACCACCACCACCAACAGTGTCTGAACTCCACGTAGGGATTCTATTATCATACATCATCTGTTATAAAAACTAAAATAACATAAATACAGAGATTACTGCACTAGCCAGATAGATTGACAAACTAACAAAGCCCTTGGTGGGAAACACACTTTTTTGCTTTTCAGAGTCTAATGCGTTGTTCAGTGACATATGCGTAAAAGAGTTGTACCTTGTTGATGGCAAAGGCTGTGATGATGTCAGATTCCTTGTGGATGATGCGTGCCTTTCCTCCGGGGGAGCCCAGATCTGACTCAGTCTGCACAGAGGAACGAACACACACAAACACAAATCACCACCATGGAGATTTGAATCATTATTGTTGAAACGTCGGTAAACATTCCCTGCAGACAAATCACAGCCATAACTTCAGATACAGTACATTTCCCCTCATGCTACAGAATCAATGACCTGACAAGATCCATGAGAGGGGTTGATGAATGAAGTGCCAAATTATTTGCCGTAGAAGACAACAGAGCTGGTGTTGTAACGGAGCCATGGCTCAAGCCAAGCCAACTCTTTGTGTAATAATGTGCACTCTCTATGTTAATGTGTTTGTTTGTCTTGCCTTTAGAGGTTAGCAGAGGACGTGTGTGAGGTGCATCAGGCCACCCTGTTAACCACAGCAGCCAACATAACTGGGTTAGTGCCATTAGATAGCATGAGCTCAACAACCCTTGAGCGATGAGCACAGGCACACACTGTACTGTACCATAGAGGTCCTACGGGACGATGCAGTAGCAGAGTAGGCTATAATGTAGCTATGCATATTGTATAGAGATGTAACATTTTCACGTTACTCAAAATGAGACAGGCATCCTTTGAGCATGAGATTGAATTAAAGTCTTTAGTGCGTTTATTCAAGGGGAAAAGACCATGTCTTTCTCTGTCAGATGTAATAAAGTAAAACTTGACTTGCAGAAATCTAAATATGGTGGTTTGCCATTTTCGCCGAGCACATAATCCCTGTGGGGCGCAGATTCACTGCGACAGTGTTGGGCCCATTAATCAGAAGCTATTCAGCTTCATAGCTTGTCCTCTGAGAGACTGGGTTAATTAACACTGAGCCAAATGGAGTAGCTACAATGTGGCAGCTTGCACAGCGAGAGCCCAGAAGATTAGAAACCTCTATGAAGCATCAATGTACAGTGCAATTTGAGATTTACGGTTCACATTCACATGGATATTGAGACCGCTAAATGGAAGATTAATATCAAACACTGACCGGAACATTCAGAGTTCACGGCCCGGAAAATATACGTGGTGTGATTCTGTCACGATCGCAATTTTAATGTTTCTCAGATTATATGTGACGGGCCACATTTACTATTCTACTGTAGGAGGCAAATAGAAAGCACATGATGTGCATGTTCTCATATCTAATCAACGGTACAGTTTGTGCCGCCCACACTACAGTATGTTGATGTGAAGTATGCTTCAGAAGGTTTCTCAACATCTGCACAATATGGTATACTCATGGGTCTTGACAAATCAAATAGTACTGTTGTTGTTAGAAATAAAAAAATATCACACATTTTTGTTGTGAGTTGCCAGAGAGCAGGGATGCATGGTTAAACATATAAATATATTAATATATTAATTAACAGTTTTAGCTTCCACAATTAACCAACTTGATTTTGGTGTGATATTGACACCACCTTTAGAGTGATTCTAGTAAACTGTGTGAGTGACCAATCATATGGTTTTTAATTTTTTCTTTGCCAACCAAATTAATCTGAAAGTATTTTTCTGCAGTCTGCATGTCACAATCATGCAGCCCTACGTGAGAGACTGAAGGTTTTTTTTTTATAATATACTGCAAAACCAAGCAAATGGCATGGTTTTACTTATAAAACATTACAGTTAAAGGATTATAATAAAATCCCCAGGACTCTACCACAAAAATGTCTGTCCCACCTCTAAAGCCGAGTTCACACTACGAGCAACGCAGCAACATTCCACAAGTCATTTTTTTATGTGACATGAAGCTACAAACTGACGCCCGACACTTGACGGGTGTGACACGCAAGTTGAGCTGGTCTCAAGCTGGTTTCAGCGCTCCAATGACGTGGTAAAGCGTCAACCAATCATATGATTTTTAGGGATGCACAGATACCAATACGAATCGGATCTCGGGCCGATACTGACTCAAATAGCTGGATCGGGTATCGGTGACAATGGGGTCGATCTATTCAATTCAGTTCTATGTTAATATACTACAACTACTACTATATACATTACATACTGGAATATTAATTCCTGTTAAAGTGTTGACCAATTTTTTGCTGCATTATAAAGGATTTCACTTAAATTGTAATTCCTGTTAATTTTGAAGAGATCTTTTACCAAGTTGCTGGTGTATGATTTATTATTTTAATAATAAAGAACAATTCGCTAAATTGATATCTATGTATTTATTTGTTACATTTTGTTTTACAAAGTGAAGTTTAAGTCAAGCCTGATGTTGCCTTACACATAAAAGAATGATCCAGTCACTTCCAAAGCTCATTAATTAAACACTCGTATCGGATCGGTACTCGGTATCGGCCGATACCCAAAACCCAGGTATTGATATTGGAACTGAAAAAGTTGTATTGGTGCATCCCTAATGATTTTCTTTCACCCTGTTTTGTTCCATCTAAAAATAACTCTATAATAGTTTTGTTGCTTTTGACACTCGTAGTGTGAACATAGCATAAGGATGGGTATTGTTTGAATCTTTTCAAATATCAGTGCCAATACTTTGTTTTAATGAATTTAAGCACTCACTTCTGAAAATAACATCTAATCAAAGAATAAGTGACCCAAGAATAAGGATCTAATCAAATGAAAGTACTGATGTACTTTGTTGAGATTTGGTGCCCATCCCACCCCAACACCAAAAGCCACAATTTATGTGAGGCAGCAGTACCTGGTTGTTTCCTGTCTCCTCCATCCCTGAACATTTCATATTGTCAGTCTGGTCCTCACCCGACTTTAATGATTGGGGAAGCAGCAAAGGGTAGTCACACACACAAAACACACACAACATACAACCAAACAGTGATGAACCATGCAGTCAAACACACACAGAGACTGCATTATTGTGCTGTTAATCAAACAGGGTACAATTATTGGAAAAAGCATCAACATGCAACTGGAGGCGGTAATAATACATGAAGTTGGCATGCAGGACAAAAAAACCCAAATGCACCAACAGGGATGTAAAAGCAATGATGATGCAGTTTGCCTCGGGGTAAATACATAAACATGCTGTGGATTTTATTATAACATAACAGTTAATGTGTTATTCAGTGACAATTAACAATGTGCTAGCTGTGCAACATGGAGACAGTTCATGCAGAGGGTTGGCATGGTGTAAACGTGATGTACCTCATTCGGGTCCCGTTTCTTGGTAAAGATGTGTCTAATGAAAGTCTCCTGAACTTCTTCCTGCTTGACCAGAAACTGCCACAGACGCTTCACTGGCAGCGCCGAATGGTGGCTGGTCCTGAAAATAATACAACATATCTCATTAAATCAGTTGCATCAGTTCCCTGAAGCAAAACAAAATGTGTTAGAAGACACATCATTTCTGACTTGTGCCATTGGTGCTCCAAACTCCACATATTTGGTGCTTGAGGCAAAACACATCAAATGCACATACAATAATTGTTGTTCCTCCAAGAACAGTAAATCCCCTACAGTGTGTACTGTACGGGCCATGTAGAAATCTATAGGGGACTTGAGGAAGAATTTCTAAATACATTTCACTGGTGTGGATGTGCTGTACAGATATATCTGGTGCTGAAGGCTAAACTGTAGTCAATTGAACAGCATCACTAATTCATGATGTTTAAAAGCTGAAGGGTATATCTGTAGGATTGAATTGATATTATAAAGGGGAAGTCGATTGCTTTTTCAACAAAAAAGAAACTAAGGCTGACTTATTTCAAATTCAGTCTAAAGAAAAAAAAGTAGGGCTGTTAATCAATTAAATTATTGAATTGCGTTTAATCGCATGATTGTCCATAGTTAATCATGATTAATCACAAATGAATTGCACATTTTTTCATCTGTTCAAAATGTACCTTAAAGGGAGATTTGTCAAGGATTTAATACTCTTATCATCATGGGAGTGGACAAATATGCTGCTTTATGCAAATGTATGTAAATATTTATTATTGGAAATCAATTAACAACACAAAACAATGACAGATATTGTCCAGAAACCCTCACAGGTACTGCATTTAGCATAAAAAATATGCTCAATTCATAACATGGCAAACTGCAGCCCAACAGGCAACCACAGCTGTCAGTGTGTCAGTGTGCTGACTTGACTATAACTTGTCCAAAACTGCATGCGATTATCATAAAGTGGGCATGTCTGTAAAGGGGAGACTCGTGGGTACCCATAGAACCCATTTACATTCACATATCTAGAGGTCAGAGGTCAAGGGACCCCTTTGAAAATGGCCATGACATTTTTTCTTTGCCAAAATTTAGCATAAGTTTCTTATTTAACCTCCTTCACGACAAGCTAGTATGACATGGTTGGTACTAATGGATTCACATATCTTGAGGTTAGAGGTCAAGGGACCTATTTGAAAATGGTCATACCAGTTTTTTTCCACCAAAATTTTGCGTAAGTTTGAAGCGTTATTTAGCCTCCTTCGCGACAAGCTAGTATGGCATGGTTGGTACCAATGGGTTCCTTAGGTTTTTTAGTTTCATATGATGACAGGATCTTTTACTGCTACAACCCAAAAAAGGCAAGTTGTGTTGATGAGTTAAAGAAATTAGTGGCGTTAAAACAAATTTGTGTTAACGCGTTAGTATCGCTTTGACAGCCCTAAAAATAAATTTAAAAAATCTTCTCATAATTTTTTCACTTGTGTTACTGATCCCCAGCTCATGGTGGTACCTGAACGGGGTGTTGGATGGTTCAAACAGGGCCTTGTGTCTGAGCAGGGCGGGGCCCGCCGCGGCCATTTCATCCTGGAGGGGGGTGGAGATATACTTGGAAGGTGGGCCACCAAAGATCTCCAGCCTTTTCTGCAGCACCTGCTCCCAGCGCTGCAGCGTCCTCAGCACAGTGTGACACAGAGGAGAGCCCACAGGCAGATCTGTGTTAAGAAGAAGCAAAAAGACAATAAGATTAGCAGTGAGAAATGGAGCGGCACTTATCTACATCCAGGATGATAGTACACAACAGTGTGTGTGGTGTATTTTAGTGTTTACCTAATAGATCATATCCTGCCATTGGGTAAAAGGACTTGAGGTTGACCAACACGAGCTGAACCATTGCCAGGCGCATCAAACACCAACTGAGAGGGTTATAAAACACGACAAATCAGATTTTACAATTTTGAACATAAATACTTTAAATGGGTCCAGAGCTCCTTGAAGAACCGGAGGCGTAAAAGTGTGTTCAGGCAGTGCAACTGAATAGAAAATCAATGGAAAGACACAAACAGCTGTGAACACATGCAGGTTTACGCAGGGCAACTTGAACTCATGTGAAGATGAGTAACTCTGCAGCAATATCCACTCAGTGCTGTGTCGTTACCTGTATGAATTGTGGTTTGAATGCTCTCTTTGCGGAGAGCTGGGGTCAAACACATCTTCATAGTCATCGTCTTCTTCCTCTTCATCTTGACTGCCCTGGCTCTCCTCCGAGTCATATTCGATTCTGTTTTCTGATGGTGGCAGCGACGGCTAAAAGACACAACAACACACTATTTTAGCTAAATGAAAACACCGAAAGAAAAAAAGAAATATACTTTTTTTTGTTGCTTTCACTACCAGTCAGCTTCAGTACATGTTGAATATTATAGCAGATTAACATAGTTAGATTATTAGAAATTGCCAGATTATTTCCATAAAATAAGAACCACAATAATTATGCTGTTATACATGAACTCTGCATATGAACCATTACCCCAATGAGAGTCAATACACTCAAGATCAAGTCAGAAAATGAGTGGATATGAAAGGGTCATGTTTTACTTGATTGGTTTTAGGGTAGTTATTGATATTCTGGATTACCTTGGCGATAAAGTAATCCCAAATGCTGAGCTCTGGAGGAACAAATCGTTCTTTAAAGATGGAGGTAGCTTCGTTTTCCACTACAGGGCCGTGCTTTGGACTGGTTGGGCCGTGCTTGGGACTGGATGGGCCCTCCCGCTCTGTCCCAGACTCGTCCTTGGATCCACTGCGTGATGACAGAAGCCTGAATCGTCTGGACTTCTGGCCTGTGCCGCTTGGTGAGGCTGGGGTGTCGAGAGAAAGTGTTTGTGAAATTATTGCAACTGTGATTTCAGCTGCTACCACACCCCTACCCACTCGTGCATTCACACATCATGTACAATACATACAACAAGCCTGACATGCTCTTTTTGATGACAATTACATCAGCTTTAAATACTCCAATATCGCCCTAAAAATATTAAAAACAGTAGTTTAAATTGCCAAAATTTTGTCAGATAAATAGGTGTAAAGCCGGGCTTAGACTACAGGAGTTTTAAAATCCTAACCTAAAATCCTAATCCTAAAAATCACACACATAAGGAGAATCTTCACAGATGCTCTTCTTTCTAATCTCAAACACACACTACAAGATTAGATTATCGTGGGGATAATCCATCGTGGGGATAACGCACCACCTCATGGAGAAGCAGATGTGAACAAATTGCTGTAGTAATGCTTTACAGTAAGAAACAACAAAAGCAGAAGGCTAAACGAGTCTGGATGAGAAAAGGTTTGGGAGACGCAGCCAATTCTTCAGCAAGAACTGGAGGTGAGATTTTGTCAGTTTAAATATCTGGAGAGTGCTGATGTAATCATCCAGATTTTAACTCTTACATTTCAAACATGTTTGATATGAATCGTCGCTGCCCCGATGAGTCTACGAACATTTTGGGAGATTTAAGACTGGACCTGTAAACCCCTCACATTACCAGAGAATCAGGGCCAAACATCTGTACCGACCAACCAAGGTCCCAGACCAGATTTCTCCCCTGATTGTCAGATCTCCTGTAGTGTGAGCCCGGCTTTACAGTTGCATTACATCAGGTTTCCTCTGCCGAACACGAGGGAATAGCAAAGAGTGTGAGGGAAACGGCTCCCACACTAATATGTTGATGGATTTCACTATGACCTACAGACGGGAACCCAATTAATTTAGCAGCACTGATTTCATTTAGCTACTAGGTCACCTCCAAAGGAAAAACCCCACAGAGAGACAGCCACTCAGGCAGACTGTCAGAAAGGAAACTAGATCGACCAAACTAATCTCTGCCAACCTGGTGGGGGTGTTCTGGTTGGGCTGTAGAGTTTCTCAATGACAGGGGTCCGGGCGCCTCCTCCGAACACCGTCACCCAAAGCTTGCTGTTGAGGGGGTGGGCCACGATGCGGAACAGCTCGTTGCTGGAGTGAGTGGCCATGCCGTGAACAAACAGACTGAGGAAGACAGCAGTCAGGATCTCACAGAGCAGCACAGCTAAGCCTGGCTGGCTCTCCTCGCCTGCTGAGCTCAACAGGCGAATCAGGGAGGCAATACCTGGAAAGGGGGTGCAAAGGAAGGACAGCAGGGAAAGAAAAAGGTCAAAAGAGAAACAGACAACAGCATTTGAAGAACCATTTTAAATGAGAAACTACAAAAACGGCATTTTTTAGTAGCTGACCAAAATATTGAGCTTACTAAATAAAAGTTCCGATGTAAAAAAAATGCACACAAAACACACGTTTGCGTTTGAAGAAACAGAAAGCAAAATTTACATAATACATAATTTTAATGCACTCATTCGTGAATGCATCTATTAATTGATGAATGGTTGAAAAGATGGCTGATGTGCACATCCAATCCCAGTTAGTTTAGACAAGAAACAGCAAACGAAGACAAAGGACAGGTTGTAAAAGACGTTGAAATTTGCCAGATCCCAAAAGTTTTTATTGATGCAAAGTTTCCACAATCTGTTTTTTATTTTATTTTTTTCTCACCTTGTGCGGACAACCTCTCCTTTTCCTTAAAAGGTAAAGGCTGACAATATTCATACACTGATGTTATGGTCTCTATGCCAAAGACCTCCACTGATGTCCAATAACTAAAACACACCATCGTTACACTGGGTGACGTGTCCCTTCATTATAATGAGCATGGTCACTGTAGTTTATTTTGAGTCTATCCCACACACACCATCCTGCTGCTGTAAATACTCACTAGAGCACCAAATGTGTATTAATCAGGAGCTGAAAGTGTCCCCAGCAAATGCCCTATTCACTCACATTTGAGAGATGTTTGTTTAAAAGTACAGTGCCCAGCTGTTTAATGAAATTATGCCTCATTTTCACTGCATGGTTTGACTTGACTTAACTCACTTTTGGTACCAGGTCCTCACTAAGCCTTTTTAAAAATGAAACTATACTCTCCAAATATTTAAAAAAATGAACATCCTCAATAGGGACACAGCTTGGAGCTGAATGCTACAGACAGGGCAGGGAAGGTGGCAAGTACTGAGAAATGGACAAATGCACTGTTGGCTTGGATCTTTTACTTGTCGACAATAAGATAAATATGCCTCGTTTCTTTTAATTCAGACAAAAAACATGTTTGGTTAGGCTTAATTACCTGGCCACTGTGCAGGTGAAGTGTTGGGCTGGACAGACTCATCCATGCTGACAGTTCTGACTGGCTGCTTCTGAGACAGCAACACGCTCTGATAAACGATTCCTGTGAACTGGTTCACATGGCTGTGGGAGACAAAAGAAAGCAACCATGTACCGTCAGTACCAGGAGGACACATTAAACATGAAATGCTGGACTGAAAAGTAAAATAAAAAAAATAAAAAAAAACGGGTTAGGTGGTGTAAATATATGATGTCTAAATGTTTTACTTTAAATGTTTTAACTTTGTTCTGAATTCTGGGATGATGTTTCGAAGTAAGAGGCACCGCAGCCAAGCTCTGTCCTGTCAAGACCTGAAATACTAATGCACTGCATCGCAGGTTAGCTACCCATTTAAGCTGTATGTATGTTAAAGTAATGAGCAAAGTAATCTTGAAAATGTTTATTTAAATAAATGTCTGTTAAGTCACCATCTATCGCCGAATGAGGAAACACAATGACATGATTGAGCCTATAGCCCACTGATGAAAGCCCTTGCATTTGCAGTATTACGAACTGGTTGTCTGTGGCAACATTCCCGGGAATTCCCAACTAGGCTTGCCGCTGTAGTCGGTATTACCGGTGTTATGCGGTGGTCGGGCATACACCAGTTACATTACGTACCCACTGTCCCTACCGTCATTTTGCTTTTTTAAATAGAAATAAAACCCATTTAGTTCATTTTGGGGTATCAGCGCTGTGTTATCAATACATAGTTGGACGACGGACGCTACAATCTGAAAGTGTCTGCTCCTTACGGAGTCTCAGCACAGAGTAGCAGGAGTCAGATTTCACACACGGGACGAGAGAGAGTTCACAGACACGACGATGGCGGAGGATTTGGTATCAAAGCGAAAAGCAAAAGCGCCTATTTGGCAATACTTGGGATTTAATCCCAACGCTCTAAAGGAACCATAACGTTAATGAGGGAATTGCCATGTGAAGGACTGAGCGGTCACAGCCGGTGTGCAGGGCGCAGTGGGGTCAGATGGAAACCTGCAGCCTCGCAGCGAAAGCGGCCAGCCGCACAGCCATCCAACATGAAAGATCAAAGTAAGCGCTCTACAGATATTGAGCGTCGTCTTATCTTGTAAAATGTTCAGTGTAATCGGTAACACCAGTGTTGTCACAAGTTTATTAACCGGTGGAAAAATTCCCTCACTGTGACATCCCTATTCCCGACACTGTTTGGATCTCTGGGAAGTGAGATCCAAAAACACACCTGCAATTACCCACTTATCGCCATAGACAACAAAACAGAGATCTTTGAGATTGCAACTTTAATAAAGAAGCAAAGCTTTATGATGAAGCGTCAGTATTCAAGTTCTTACATCAAATGGCTTTTCAAAACACAATAAAAACCTTGGATTGTTGTAGAGGAAACTTTTACAGAGAACCTGCCAGGGAGCCTATCAAGTTTTTAACATCCAGTACTGTAAGTCCCCTTTTAAGCTTCTGCAAAAAAAACAATTGACTCCACATCAAAAAGAATCTAAAAATCAAAGGGAACCTCATTCAGAAGGAGGACTTCCAGTCACTGTCGTCATAATGCACTTCACAACAAATTGAATCCATTATGTCACACACAACACTGCAGATGTACAGGTACAGAAACCTCTAGTGCTTTAAGGTATTCAAGCACAATGCACTTCACATGTACCTGCAAGTTGTTTCCTTAACGGTTAACTAAATTGAACTGAAGTTAACATGATAACAGAGAGACTAAAGAGCAGAACATGTATCAAAACACTGTCAACTTGGCGGCAACACTCAACCCCTGCAACCTACATCCTGAAATACCTTTTAAAAAATTCACACTCTCTTAGACTCGCTCTCTCGCTCCCACACTGGAGAGGAAGAAACAGAAGCACTATTCCATCAAACATCTGCAGCGACACTCCAGGAGAGCTTATATCATAATTACCATAACAAAGACGGTGTTAAATTAGAAATAGCCCTGCTAATTTAGTTAGGCTGTTCAACTCCCAACAGTGTGTGATAGATGGCTCTGTGTGTGTGCATGAGTAAAGTATAAGGCAGAAGAGGAAGTTAATGAGAAAAGTGCTCATTTCATCACACTGCTTTGAGTTGTGTGATGTTTGAAATACCATGGTCAGAGATCTTGCTCTGAAAGAATAATGCATATTCTCTCTCAGCTTAGAGGAAAACTCTCTTTTTGACACAATTATATATATATATATTATATATATATAAAATTATATTATATATAAGATATATATTATATATCATATACTGTATGATATATAATACACTGTATATATATATTATATATATATATTATATACATATATACATATATATATATATATAT
>CAKAOH010005945.1:0-74870 GCA_916701665.1 Sebastiscus tertius
TATATATATATATATATATATATATACACAGCATTTCCCAAAGAGGTTATAAATATCAATATAGGCTCATAAGTTTTAATTAACGGAGAGTGTTGGCACCTTATCGTCGGATACAGAGTACACAATGTCCTTTCTGTGAACACACACATTCTGTCCGGCATGGATCTCACAAACTCCTTTATTATCCTGAGCGCCGACATATAATATAGTGTCAGGCCGAGGCCTATTCCCTCACCTCCCACTGTACCATCCCGTCTGCTCCCTGTCTTTAAATCCTCTCTATATTGTAGCTTATTAAAACTCTCTGTACCTTGAGCCTCTCTTCTCCCTATCATTATGAGATTAAGCGGCAACTATGGAAACGAAACAAACAAGTACAACAACAACAACAACAACAACAAAGCTTACATCACTGGTACCCAACCTGGGGTCACCAAAGCTTCACGGGGGGGGGGGTCTTGATTTTAAGGGGTGTAAGACACCTTTATTTTTTAATATACAGTTGTCCTATATCTCAGGATTGCAGTCATTTAGGTGAAGAAAACTAAATGAAATTCTTATTTTTAAAGTTTGGATTATTATTTCAGATATAAACAGGATAAGAGCATTAGAACATGACCAACTGTTAAAACAATGGCAAAGCATCAGGGAAAATAACACACTGAATTTGTAAAAAAAAAAAAAAAGAAGCCTGTTAAGTATTAAAAATATAAAAAAAACATACAGATAATTGTATTAAAAGTTCTTTAAAAATAACAGAAGAACTCATCTCTAATGCAATATTCACAGACAATCAAATAATCTGCTCAAAATTCATCCGAATTGCTCATTTTACACAAACTTCCTGCAGTTTTTGCGTTCACTATTTGGGTTAATTATACAGTGTATCAATTGTTCTGTACCTTTATTGTTATACATTGAATATAATATGAAAATGTTGGGAACCACTGGCTTACATGAAGAGAAAACCATACTTTTCTAAATGCAGATATTTATTTCCAAACATGTAGCAGGTTAATAGTCTCATAGTATGACTTCAACAGCAATGTATAACCTTAAATTATAGGCTTGTTTTTGAGTGTGCTATTAAAAAGACGTGGGTTTTGTTCTTAAATATAATTCACTCTGAAATGAATGGTTTTGGCTTGTTTGAGAAAATACTGTATATTGCCTGATGACAAACTATATTTAAAATCATGAATTTGAAAAAAGTGGTGTGTGTGTGTGTGTGTGTGTGTGTGTGTGTTGGATTGGACAGACCCCCGTCTGTTCCCGTTCAGTACTCCGAGTCTAACAGTTTTGGTTTGTTTGTCCGGCCCCGTCTCTTTGCCAAGAACCTGTTTCTATAAATATTCCCCTGGCTCAAAGCTGCACTTCTTCTTCTTCTTCTTCTTCTCATCTGTGTTCTCTCTCTCGCAGGTTTGCTAAGAACTTGTCGCCGGACAAGATCAACCTGAGCACGCTGAAGGGGGAGGGTCAGCTGACCAACCTGGAGCTGGACGAGGAGGTTCTCCAGAGCCTGCTGGACCTGCCCACCTGGCTCGCCATCAACCGCGTGGAATGCAACAAGGCCGCCATCAGGGTGAGGGGACGCTGTCATATGTTGACTTTATCGATTTTTAAAGGGATAGTTGGACATTTTAGAAGGCAGGTAGTTGGATGAGAAGATTGTTACTGCCCTCATAGTACATTAAAGTCACATCCCAGTGGTAACAAAATCTACCTACCAGCTACCTCTAGAAAACTGCATAATTACCCTCTGTGTATATACAGACAGGCTGACACTAAATCAAGACACAGCATAGAAACCTATTAACAACTATCATGTACACTCCCAATGAGTCTTTGCACTACACACACACACACTCTGCTGGAGCTGTCAGACGCCCCCGACGTGGTCACGGTCATCAGCCAAGTGCCATGTATCAGAGCAGACTCTGACACACCCTGGAAACAGTGAATGGAGCCGCCTGTACAGTCATGTCTGTCGTGACTGGACTTTTATTCTGACCAAGGTCCACCTTTTCTTTTCCTCCTCCTCCACCACCTCATTTTTTTTTTTTTTTATATATCACTGTTCTTCCCCCTCGTTCGTTTCTCAACCCTATCTTTACACATCTGTCACCTTGTTCTGTTGGTCGCTACCCCTCCTTTGCTGTCTTTCTCTTAATTGGTATGCTGGCTTGAAATACGTAGTGTATCTGCTGTGTCATTGTGCTGCAACTATATTACCCACATCATTTACTATCAGTGTCTATATGGAGCATCATATTTCTCAGTGAACGGTGGAGCTGTTGAATTTGAAACCTCCAAAGTGCATTCATTGCGGCGTTTGCCGTTAAACATGGAGAAAAAAAAAACGAGAACAGAGATGTGTATCTCACTTCCCCTTCTGTTCTTTGTGTCTTCCTGTTACAGAGGAGCAACACTCTCACCTCTACATTATAAACGACTGAAGGTCACGGACACATTAAAGGGAATAAAAGTACACACACTGATGTTAGGTGCAATAAATGCTTCTGCTCTGGGTGACTCAAAGTGACAGGCCTGAGCTGACGCGCCCCCTACTGGCTCCTCCTGGCAGAGGCGAATAATATGTGTCTCCAATTCAATTAGCGCGACAAACCCTTGATTCTTGATTTACGACGTCTCAGAGAACGAGTCGCTCTGTGTGGGGAAAAAAAAAGCTGCGAGTGAACACGAGCGTTTAATCTCTTTTGCTATATAATTTGACACGGACTTGAATCAAGAGGCTGCATGTTGAGGATTAATGGAGCTCTGGAGCTGAATGGAGCGAACTGCCAGTCAGTCTAGACTCATTGATTTTCTTTTTCTTCCTTCAGCTCTGAGCTGTCTTGCCCGCTGTTTCGACTTGATTTAATTCTGTGCAGTTCAGTCGCATTTAATTTGATTTGTACTTCCCCATTGAATGGTAATTTAGCATTTTGGGAGCACTAAAAGGCTTAATGCTTCCTGAAAAACTAAGCTGCTGTTCTTGTTTCATTCACAGATACCATGGACAAAGTTGAAGACACACCCAATCTCTCTGGTAAGCTCTACACCCATTGGTCACACAATCAAAACAGATCATAGAGACGTTTTTCTTTCTACATTTATTGTCATTGAATCTTCAATAATTCCAAATATAATGTGTTTTATAATGTAATTAACCACCTGTACTAATGTGTAATTTACTTATCGTCCATCACATGTTAAATGACGTAGTTCTTCACAAGGTGAAGAGCAGGAAGCCGCTGAAGGTGTTGTAGTAATTTCCATCATCGTAGAGCACTCTGTTCGCGTAGATCTTCACAAACACGCTGTCCCCGGCCTCCAGCTGCACCACCGCCGCGTTGGTCGCGCTGTCGTGGCTGTCGTTGCCCACCGTGTCCCAGGTGGACACCATCTTCTGGCTGTTCATCATCAGGGACACCACCGAGTTGGGCTGTCCCGAGATATTGTTGAACATGGTGTAGCTGAAGTAGTACATCCCCCGTACCATGGCCGTGAAGATGCCGGTGGCGGGGTTGTAGCCGCTGCCGATGTTGGAGAGGATTCTTTGATACTGAAGCGGCGTGTCGTGTTCAAACGGGCCCGCCGAGGTTCCCAAAGCGGCGGTGAAAGCCATCCTCGAAGCGCTCGCGGACGTGACGCCCACGAGCGCCTTCAGCTGCTCGTCCTGAGCCTGGTTGATCTTCCGCAGCTCCTCGATTTGGCTTTTGCACGTCTGCAAGCTGGCTTTGACGGTGGCCATGTTCTGCATCACGGCGCCGAGGTTTCGCTCGAGCGCGCTCTGCGTCCGCGTCATGGCTGCCAGCTTCTCCCCCATGGCTGCCACCTCGCTGAGCAGGGCGCAGGTGTCAGGTTGGCAGACCGCCATGCTGGTCCCAGTCCCCAGGTGGCTGTAATTCCCAGCGCACAGGCTGCTGGAAACAGTCAGCAACAGGAGGAACACACGATCCATTTTCTCGTCTTGCACAAAACCCTGAATGTTGCATGTAGTTCTCAGTCCTCGTATATATATACTCCAGCATCTGGTGTTTCGTAACATATTTTTGATTTATTATATAAGATATTACAACAAACCAATCAGGGGAACACAAAACCATCGCAACTATTCATTACACATTTAGCATGATTATCAGGAGCACATAATACAAGGCCATTATATTAAACGGTAGCACAATAGCACGTTGTTGATTCTGCTGTTAGTCACTACACTGTAGAACACAATGTTATCACAGCACCAACAATAGCCAGGAAATATTATATAACAGTGTGAAAAGGGAGAGCGGCTACTGCCTGAAGGTGGTACGTACAGAGATGAAAGGCTTGTTGTGTCGAGAGTTTTATTAATTTGAGAATAGCCGCGGCGTAATTCAGGGCTATTTTAAAGGCGTTTTATCTCGCTAGACAGGCTGCGAACAATATGTAGGCGGCCACCACATCTGTGCGAGCCGCACTGCAAATCTAAATCTCAAACTTTTCCAGTTTAACATCGTAATCGGCTGACTGAGACGCTTATCTCACAATGAAGAAAACACTAGAATGAGGTGCAGAATAGATGGCAAACATTAAGACCAAACAGTAGTGAATAGGTTAATGGAAATGGCCAAAGAAGCATGACAATATTCCTGTCAATAATCATGTAAAAGAGAAGTGCTACGACGAAAAACGTATGTTGGGTGGGTGATAACAAAGCTACGCAGCAGACTACCACAGAAAATCATTAAAGGGAGACATTGGTTGTTGGTTGTGAAGTTAACCCTGTGACGTACTTACTTACAGACTCTGGATAAAGTGGTGATGGAGATGAGCACCTGTGATGAGCCCCGCCCCCCCAATGGCCCGTCTCCCATAGCAACAGCATCAGGGCAAAGGTGAGCACTGCTTGGTTTCTTTTGTACTTCTTTTTACTAAATGATCTGCATTTGGGTGAAGAGTATTGAGCACTGAGTTCACCGTACAGTACTGACTGACGAACTGCAAAATGTATTCAGACATCAAAATGACATGTTAAGTACACAATAGCAAAACAGGTGATGCTCATCAAGCCAACATGCCAGACAAAACTACTGCTTAACAGGAGATCCTCTTGTCTTTTGTGTAAAAAAAAAACTCCTTGGGTGCATGTTAAACTGTATTTTTCATTTGCACAACAGTAACCCATTTAAAGGGTTTCATTTTTTTCATTGCAAATTCCTTTATTACATCTCTTTTATTTGTGACGACTTTTACAAGTAAAGTCAAGCGCTCGATTCACTTTATAATCACATTCTATGATGGTGTTTATAGTATTTAATACTTTATTTTATTTTACTGATTTGCTGCTGTGATACTGTGATAAAATTTGTGTGAAAAGAAAACGTAAGTTGTGTTCTAAATCTGGGGAGCTCCAAAAGGGGACGTGACTGAAAAAAGTTTGAAAACCACTGATTTAACCACTGTGCCTCACTAGGGACATTTATGGGTATTTACTTTTTAATTTTTTGATCATTTTGGTTGTATTAATGCATATGGCATACATTTTGGCAAGTGTGTGAGTTATTATAATAAACTGTGTAGTCAAAATACAGACACTCTCAGACCCTTAAGAACAAACATGTCCCCATTGAAACCCATTAAAACCACACTTTAATATAAACATATAATCATACATTATATTATATCTGGCTTTCAATCTAGAGTTTCTCCTGCTATTTAAATAAATCTAAATAAAATGTCCCCCTAGCATTTAGTAGACAGAAAATATTTTAAATTTTGTCTTTTATTATTTTTCTTTTTTTTTTTTTAATAAAAAAATACAACCGTGGTATTATGTAAACAAACTGACATTGAAAGGGTTAAAATTCTGAAAATTAATGAGTATTTTGTAGTAATGATCAGGACTGAAGTTGGTTAAAAGTTTTAACTCTGTGAAAGTGGAAAATAATATTAATATATAATATTTAATGGCAGTTTTGTAATTGTAAAACTTGTAATTATGTTCAAACTAAATCTGCTTACAGTACAGACTAGTAGTAACGTATCGCACCCTGTTGCTAAGCATTACTTATCACCTTGTTTACCTACTGTAACTTTCTCTCCACCTGTCTGTCTCCCATGTAGTGAATATGGCTTTGCTGAGAAGGTGGTAGAGGGGATCTCACTGTCCATCAACTCCATCGTCATCAGGATCAGTGCCAAGGCCTTTAACGCCTCCTTCGAGCTCTCCCAGCTGCAGGTCTACAGCGTCAACACCAGCTGGAGCATCAGCGACCTGCGATTCACCCGCATCCAGGACCCTCAGAGGGGAGAGGTCCGTGTTCATTCATTCTTTTTTATTCCAAAGACTACTAGGATGTTGTGTCATCCATAGTTTTTCTTTTATGTTTTGGTCCAGATCCTGACGTTCAAGGAGATCAGCTGGCAGATGATCCGTATCGAGGCTGACGCCATCCAGAGCGCCGAGCACGAGATGTTGAGCGCCCCCATTCGCCTCATCACCAACCAGTCCAAGATCAGAGTCACTCTCAAGAGACGGGTCAGTCATCAAACATCCTTTTAATAGATTCATTCACTTTATGAAATATTTCACGGACCAGGCTTGAAACCCAGACTGTCGTCTTTTCCACTGTGAACAATAATCCCTCTGTGTGGCCTCACAGGCTGCAGGGCCAACAGCAGTGATTCATCAGACAGGCTAGTGTGCATTTAAACAAAAACACTGCTAATGTCTGTTTTGGAGATGTGGAGTTTAAATGTAGTTTAGGAGAATGCGCACAAAAACTATTTGTGTGAGGTCTGTGAAAGTAATTAACCTCATTTGTTTCTTCAGGCTTTTACAGAACTGCTGAATGAAGCATTTATTACAAACTAGAGACGATTAGCATGGCCTCTGGAGGGATGAAGCGTTCTCACTTTTCATTAAAATCTGATTTTTATATTTATATTTATTCCTCCCATTTGGTTTTAGTGATATTTCCGTTTTGGTAAAACAGCGCCCCCACCGGTGCATTAGCAACAGTTCAGGCAGAGAGTGGTACTGCAGCACGGGAGACGCCAAGAGGCACTCAAAATAAAAAACCCACAAAATGATAATGAATTCAAATGAAGTTCCGCGAGAAGTTGATGAGGGAGAAGCTGCTAAAATCAGGAAGACACCACAGTAACTATACAAAGCGCTGTGTTGTGTCAAAGCGGTGTTTGTGAAGAGAGTCATTCTCGCCACCGGACTGCTTTTCCTCTCCGTCCAGTTCATGTTAACGAGAAACACGGTGGTGTCTGGTTAGAAGAGGGGTGAATACTTGGATATAAATAAAATAATACTTTTAACACATGCTCTTTGGTAGATTATGTGTTTGCCAAATTACAGGAGATGCTTGGTCAGATTCAGAAAAGATGGTGAATCTAATTTTATCCATACATTTGGTCAGTAATTTGTGCCGCGTTGTTATTTTCCTTGTTGAGTTCTGCTGATACAGACACCAGCTCGGTGCGGCGGTTCATGACCTGCTTTAATCTTCTTTTCAACTTCAGTTGTAGCTAAATCCAGGGATCCACAGTTTATTTTTTGACTGCCTGTTTCCACCCCATAGCAAAGTTAAAATTATATATTATATATATATATTTAGAATTTTTTTCTTTGTGATTTACCTGATAAAGAATATGTAATGTGTGCTTCAAGTGTTGGGACTGAGAGTGTTTAGTCAGAGGTTTATCCTGACCGCTTATAAACAAATACCTCACACAATAAGAGAATTTCCCTACGAGTGTCACATTACATTAATTGGAGCTCTCAGGCTACCTCCACCTGCATAATGCATGTGTGTACCAACTAACCCGATACAGATTAAGGACTGTAACGTGGTGGCCTCCAAGCTGATTCTGGTCCTGGACGACCTGCTGTGGGTGCTGACCGACTCCCAGCTCAAAGCCATGGTGCAGTATGCCAAGTCTCTCAGCGAGGCCATGGAGAAGTCGACGCAGCAGAGGAAGAGCATGGCCGCGGAGGACCAGGTGCACACATGACTGACTCACACACACAAATACAGCGACTTCATCCATATATAGAGGACAAATTTTTCACATTACTCATGATTTTCAGTCTCCCATTTTCCCTCTCTCTCTCCCTGTCTGTGCCCCAATTTCACCCTCTGTGGATCAGCTATGTCATGGTCTGATAGTTTGTCCTTGTGTCCATGGAAATCATGTCTGCCCCTCTCTGTGTCACTCCGCTGATGCCATCTGGCGTCTATCTGCCGACACCATCTTTGTCTCTCTCTCTCTCTTTTGCCTTCACTGTCTTTCAGTCTGTCTTAGTTTTTGCTTCTTAAACATATACACACTTAAAAAAAATGTACACATTGAGCGCCTACACAAATTCACATCTATCCAGGTCTCACAAAGCTTTACAGTGGTCATCTTGTTTTCTGTAGTTTTGATCTGATGCGCCATCTGCTGGAGGAATTGAGTATTGCATGATTCAGCTGTAGATTGAACCAGTAAGCCAAAAATTGACATGAAAACAAAAAAAAACCCTTAAAAACATGAACCCACCACCAGCAACAACCTTTAAGACACAAAGACCACTACCACAAGCTTCAACAAGCACACATCAGCATCTAAAACTTCCCACACTAATCATAGTATCTGCGCTTTTCACCAGGAGTCATCGGCTCCACCCTCGGCCCAGCAGGTGCGCACCCAGCAGGCGTCCACGGCAGCCGACCAGAGCGCGACCATGGCCAATCTGTTCAGCGCCTACGACGTGTGCGAGACGTCCCACCACCTCCAGATCACACACCTCGACCTGCACATCTGCGACGACATCCACGTTAAGGATAAAGGTAGCACACTCTACATGTGCTGTACATTGACTCTACATGAACACACACCTGCTCAAGCTCTTCTTGTTTTTAATCCACATTTCTTAAACCACAGAGATTAGCACACCAACATCTCACTAAAAAGCTTTTACTTGACCATGTTTCCGTCTGTCTTCCCTCCGTGCAGTGAGCAATAAGAGGATAACGGGCGGAGCCATGCAGCTTTCCTTCAGCTCCATCACTCTGGACTACTACCCGTTCCACAGAGCAGGTAGGAATCCTGCAACGATACGTTACCATGACACCCCGACATATTAAAAGGATTCCTGCAACCTCACTATCAACTCACTGCAATACATCTGCAAGTTGTATTGCTGTTGTGTCACATCAAACAGTTTTAGAGCAGCAGCTAGGTTGGCTTCTCCATCAGGAAATTCAGATTATTTTCTCCACTCCTCATTTTAATGAGTGGGGTCTTATTTTCATCTCTGGTTCCATCTGTTCTTGTCTTCTGTCTCCTTTCATTCTTTCTCTTTTTGCATTTTGCTAAATTTTTTTCTTTTATTCTGAAAACATTTCAAACTTTTTTTAATTATTAAAAGTTTTATTTTCATTTTGATTTACCAAGGCAGTGTAACAAACGCTGTAGGCATTGTAATGAAACATAGAAGCAGGTAGAATAATAATAAAAAAAAGAACGTAAGTGCATATCAATTTGAAGACAGAAGGAAATTATAAAAATACTAATATAACTAGGGACCATCTTGTGATGGGCTCACACAAGCCGCGACACCAATTCGAGCCAGGGGCGTAAAGTGAGGTGGCCAATGGCACCTTCCCCACTTCCTACCCCCCCCTACTTCCGCCGTCTTTGCTCAGACCACAGCTATCTTCAAACTCAGCCTTCATTTTCACCTCAACTTCACACCTGTAGTTTTGTGACTGATTCTTGCATGACAACATCTGTCCGCAGACATATAAACACCTGGCAAAGTACTTGCTAGTTCCCGCTACAGTGGGTGTCTTCAGGACCACATTTAACACATGATGACACACACACACACAAAGACTCACAAGGTGAAAACATGTTGCTGTGGCTCATAAAAATTAAAGTGCATGATTTAGAAATAACATACAGTGACGCACAACTTGGTAAGCAGAACCTTGGGAATGCACCTTGATGATATTCAGTTCTCTACAAGAATCCAAAAGACTCACATCTAACAAATGACGGATGTACAACTACCTGTACCAATCTTCCTCCTCTCCTCCTCCTCCTCTCCAGGTGACAGTTGTGCCCACTGGATGCACTACAGCGAGGCCACCAAGACCAGAGAGGGCTGGGCCCGGAGTCTGCTCGATGAGTTCAAGTCCAACGTGGAGATGTTGAAGAGCGCGGTTCGAGACCAGCCGGGCCCGACCCCGCCGCAGGGTTCCCCTCAACACGGTAAACACACACACCTCAGGGTGGTACATTTATGTTGCATCTCCTGACACACACATACACATCATCCTTGTGGGTTTTCTGTCCTCCAGTGTCCCTTAGGGACGATGTGTATGGGCCTCTAGGAAGTCAAGAGAGAGCAGGAGGAGGAGGAGTAGGGCTTAGGGAGGCTGATGGAGGACTCCTAGAGTGGAGCCCACCCACACAGCCTCCGGCCCAGTGCTGCTGGTGCCTAGAGCCAGGTACCCCGGTGTGTGTGCTGTGCGCTGGGTGCGGTGGTGATACACACCTTTTGGGGTTTCCTTTTTTGGAGTGGTTTGTGTCCCCTCTTTGTCATTTTTGTTCCTCTTTCTTTATCTTTTCCATCTCTCTTTCTTTCTCTCCAGGTAAAATAAACACCTCCTCCAGCGCTTCCTTCAGTCCTCCTCTCCCTCAGAGCTCCAAGACCCAGCTCATGTCCAGCTCTGTTGTCCTCAGGATGGCTGACTTCAGCATCTACCAGGTCACTTACTGTACAGACTACACTCTGGCTCACACACACCTTCATGTTTGGAGACTACGTACATCTTCACTGCTTACTTTTAGTGATGTTTCTGCGTCTTTTTGTGTGTGTTGTAGGTGTCAACAGCGGACCAGCGCCGCTCCAGCCCCAAGACCATGATCTCCTGCAATAAGAAGTCCTTGTACCTTCCTCCAGAGATGCCGGCCATTCATGTCGAATTCACAGAGTACTACTTCCCTGATGGAAAAGACTACCCCAGTAAGATTTCTGTGTTTTAGCATCTCTTTTTAGAAATCTTTATTAGTAGGTCGGGAGCTGTTTTTATGCACCAGAGGCCGTATTACAGACACTTTATAACTTGCAGATCCAATCTTAACTGTTTGGTAAACACGGTAATTAGGGTTAGGCCCTGATTTCAGGAAAAAGCCATTATAAATGAACAACTAACTTAAAATAGGAAAAGTGTATTACACCCTAACTTCCCAAAATCTTAAATAAGCTCTCCTAACTTTCACTTTTCTTCTGCTCTTTGGACATAAGAGCTGCCTTCCTCTTCGTATCTCTTCTCAGTGTACATATTTTCTTTTTGATAGCATCTTTTGGATGCCGGATGTGGCGGAGACTGTGTCTGCTATCTTAGCCCACTCTTTTTCTTTTATCTCCCGAGTTAGCGTTGTTGTAAATTTACCAAAAAAGAACACCTCTAACTCATCTGTCTTGAAATTATGTGCCGGCTGTTGTTTTTGCTGCTTTTTTTTTTTGTACATTTCAATGTATGTTTCAGTACGTTTCAATGAGAAAAACAATGGTTACAAATAGGGCTGTCAAAGTTAACGCGTTAACGCAAATTTGTTTTAACGCCACTAATTTGGTTAACACATTAACGCAATCACATGCAGTTTGGGGCAAGTCATAGTCAAGTCAACACACTGATACACTGACAGCTGTTGTTGCCGGTTGGGCTCCTAACCTGAGATAAGATAGGCACTTCTCTTAGACACTTCCTATTGGAACTTAAGACTAAAGATTGGAAGTTTCTGTAATACGGCTCCGGGCCCACTGTTCTGGCAGCGACTCTCTAGCTCACCTCCCTTTTTGATCTATTTGCCAATTTATTCAGCTGTGGGGAAGTCACTGACTGCTGTGTGGCTGAGCTGACATTGATTTTCTGAATTACACCGCGTGTTCTGAATGAGGAATAACCCAATTAATTCATGTTATGGATTTCTCACAAATTCACTCCATTAGGAAACGTTAGACAAACACTAAGATGCTTTTTTTGGCAAGAAAGTGGAAATTATTCTTTCTTGTGTTTCCTCTCTTTGTGATTTCTCGAATGTCCACTCCCTTTTTATATAACGAACACCACATCTCTTCTACCTTCCCCCACTTCCTCCCGCTCCTCTAGTCCCGTGTCCTAACCTGTACGCCCAGCTGAACGCGCTGCAGCTGGTTCTGGATCCTCGCAGCCTGGTGTGGCTCAACCTCTTCGCCCTGGACCTCAGGCAAAGTCTGCAGCAGTTCATGGAGATCTACAAGCTCAGCGACTCGCAGAAACCTGAAGAGCACGTTGACATCAAGGTCGACGGCCTCATGCTCAAGGTGAGGTGGACTTTCTGTTCAGGTTTAAAGTGTGGAACGTATTATCTCCTATACTTGTGCTGATTTTGTATTTTCCACTCCCCATTAGCTGGTGATTCCCACCGATCGGGACGCCTCCTGTCCCGCGGACCTGCCTCGCTCCATCTCCGTGCAGACCTCAGAAATGGTGGCCACGAACACCCGGCATCCAGCTAACTGCACCCGCTCCCACCTCGAGGCCCTCCTGCAGGCCTTTGAGGAGGAGCCCTTTTTCTCTCCCTGTTTCACCTCATTCCCTCGCTCCTCCTCCTCCTTACCCCTCCTCCATCCCGTCTTCCAACGCCACGCTCACGAACAAGACACCAAGCTCCACGACATCTACCGAGGCCTGGTGGCTCCTTCGTTGGGCACAGACGCCCTCAAGATGCCGGCCGCCGCTGACTTTTGGGCGGTGCACTTTGCCCAGTTCTGGGTGGACTACGAAGGCACCCGTGGGGGCAAGGGGCGGCCGCAGCCCTTTGTGGACTCCTTCCCTCTCACCGTGTGGGCGGGTCAGCCCGCCAAGATTGTCCAGCACCAGGAGAGGCTCAGAGTCGCTGCTGGATCAGGTTTGTCCAGGAGCACATCTGGAGAGGCCGTGACACGTCTGCAGAGGAAACGATTATTAAAGGATTATTACAGTACACAAAATGCAACAGAGTCTCCTAGCAACGGACTCCATAAACCCCTCTCATTGGACAGTCTGCCTTCCTCCTCCTCCTCTTCTTCGTCATCATCAAGTAAAAATGCAGATGTGCATGTATTGGTGCACGTGCAGAAGCATTTAAGTGCTCAGGTATGTTTCTTATATTTCTAATATGTGGTGATAAACGTGGGTACGAGTACATTACTCTTTAATGGATGAATGTATAAAGCAACATTGATGATGACATACTGGGTATTTGCCATCGCATCCGTAATTCATCAACATACCTTTGTGTGTCCAGGTGAGCCACCGGCAGTATGTGTTTCTGATGCATCTCCAGCGCAGCATCAAAGCCCTGCAGCACACGCTACAGCAGGATCTGGAGGAGATGGGCTGCAAGAAGGACCGCAAGGATCCCTCTCAGCGTCCCGCGGACCACCAGCCCTTCACCGCCTGCCTGGGCCTCCTGCTGAAGAGCGCCGAGGTGTCCCTGCTCCTGAAGCCCGTCCCCCAGCCCGAGGGTTCACGGTCTCCTCTGGGGTCCGAGCTCTCCCCATCAGAGAGCAGAGGAACCCTGGAGCCTGGGAGCGATGCGGGAGAGGGGGCGGAGAAGGGGAGTGATGGAGCTGGATCTGGGTCGGAAGGAGGAGGAGGAGGAGCCAAAAGAGCGTGCACTGTAGACCAGCTTTTATGTGCTGAAGGATTGGAGGGCGGAGCCTCACACGGTCCTGCCCCTCTCATCCCCGACTCAACTACATCGAATCACAAAGCGTCAGTGGATGAGAGGACTTCTGCTAAGAACTCTGGGAGGCGGAGTTCAGATGAAGGGGGCGAGGCGGTGGTGGATGGGCTGGTCGGAGGTGAAGATGACTCTAAAGCCCAGACGAGCGACCCCCTGTCTGACTGGAACGACAAAGACAAGGCTGCAGCCGCAAAGATGCCTCAGTCAGTATCCAGGTATTCAGTTCATCACACAATGAGGCTGTTTATTTATACCACACTGAGATATGACAGGATAGTACTGAACTAATATTACACTAAGTCAGTGCTGTACAGAAGGCCATCAACGGATTTAAGCATTTAAGTTGTTAGAATTTGCATACATTACATTTTACATTGGGAACCTTACCAAAATAGTTTCATCTGAACTTCCATTACCTTTTTGGCTTTCAGGCTGATTTATTTCCTAATTTAAACAATAAATCAATGAGTCACTTGACAGAAAATTAATCCACAACCATTTCATACAAAATATTTGCTGGATTCATTTTCACTAATGCAATGATTTGCTGCTTTCCTCTGTTTTTAAATTATTGTAATAATTGGATTTTGGACTGTCTGACTGACAAAACAAGCCATTATTTATTAAGCTGTCAATTCTTTTTTCAATTAATTGTCTAAAGGGAGACTTCGGGTGTTTTGAAGTCGGTGTATTACCTACAGTATATGGCTGTCAGGACGTAAGTCAGGACGCCCCCAGTTTGGAGAAACAGACAAGTGTATGCTATATTTAGAATATTTTCACCGGCTTACCTCACCATGAGACAGCTACAGAGACAGACACTCTATGTTTCCGACGAGGAACTGAAGCCGTTATCTATGCTCTCGCCAAAGCATCGGTTAGTTAGTGTTATTTTATGACTTTATTTATTTCAGATTCACCAAAGTCACACAATAACACAAACGAACCAACCGATCGAGGCAGTGGTAGACCAGCAACCCCCGTATTCTGCGAGGTGAAGTTCCCCATCAGAAAGGGCCGTCTGATGGCAAGATAAAGCAGTAAAAATATTCTAAAAATTATGTTTACTTAAAATGATATTGAGTTTTTTAGATGGGCCTTTCTTTTAGGTGTCTAAAATATGTTTTACTGTCCACAGCAGTACATTGCTTTGCTTCATTGTGGTAACTCCTGTGCTGACCATCACCTACTGTAGGTAGATAAGTACCTCATACAACCCCACTTCAAAACACCCAAACTAGACCTTTTATTTTATGACAAGTTTGCAGAGCTCGAGGTGACATCAACAGTCCAAAACCGAAAGATATTCACTTTACAGTGATTAGAAAAGCAGCAAATCCTCTTATTTTGGAAGCTTGAATTGGCAAATAGTTAGTGTTTTTGCTTAATTAAACGAATGAAACTATTAAAAGTAGTGCTTTTCAGACATTTTATAGACTAAATAATCATCATAATCAACAGATGGATCGATAAGTTGCAGGCAGCCCTTTAAAAGATCACACGTCCTCCGAGTAATCACTCGTCACAGTTTATAGATTTCATAACTGAATCAAACTATTCCCCCTCTGTGCTTCACTGTGGATGATGAGTCTAATGAATGAATATTTCTCTCTCTAATTCAATCTGTCTGTTCCTGAACACAAGAGCCGTGTGTCGAACTCTCATATGAGTGTTTGTCAGTACGAATGCGACTTCACGCGTCTCTGACCTTATGAATGTTGGCTTGCCTCGAGCTGCCACGTCTTCCTGTGTGTATTTTCTCATCTGCTGTCTTCGTATTCAACTCACTCACTTCCTTCTCTGCCTCTTGACCTTTGCTTTGACCCATGCGAGGTGTGTGTGTGTATGTGTGTGTTTTCTCTCTACTAAAGGAAAGGAAGTTTGTCTGTGGTTTCTGATCTCCTCAGCTCCTCAAACTCCAGCAGATCCACCTCCCTTTATTCCATGTCCAACATGTAAGGCACTGGATCTGTGACTAGCTGTGTTAATGAGTGTGTGTTGTGATCCTCGGGTGAATACAAATCAGTGCAAATGTGTGTACGTGTGTGTGAATTCCCCTGTGGGCATGAATTTGCATGTGCACGACAACGCTGGTCCTCCTCTGTGTGTTACGTGTTAAATGAGTCCTGTGTTTGGTGTCTACCTGTTGACTCGTGGTGATAGCAGCAGAGATGAAAAAAAAAAAACGAAGCTCCATGTTTGTGACAGTTCTTTTTTTTTCTCCCCAGCCTTGTGTTCTCAGTCTTTTGGGAGCCACTTTGATTTTACCCTTTGTGATTTTTTTTTTCTGTAGATCGTTTCTTGCGCTTGGGAAGATAGCGCACTCGGTTCTTCGTACATGACCTTAAATAACACCACACAAAGGAATGAAGCGATATTTAATTCATGACTTGTCGAGTAAGCCCTGTCAGCTCTCCGAGAGCGCAGCAGCCTCTGCTCACTGTCGGCATAAGAACAAATCCTTCAGATATCAGATATGATGAAATAAAAAGCACTGGACCTGTTTTTTCTCCTCTTTTCTGGGGCCAGTTGCGTAAACCTAGTTTAAGACTAGTCTTGGCCTTCGACTGATCTTAGATTGTTGGGCTAGACTAGTCTAAATAAGCTTATCTGTTGCGTGAATATTAAGATTGACTTAATTTGAGGTAGGAAAGTTAGCCACCTGGCTAAGCCTGAAGTGAGAGCTTTGTTGCTATGGCAACAACTGTTTATCCATTACTTTTAGCTAACTTTTAGCTAACTGTTATAAAGAGTTGAAATAATTAGCTAAAATTAGCTAAACGTAATGGATAAACAGTTGAAAAAGTTAGTTGAACATAATTAGCTAACTGTTTCAACTGTTTATCCATTACTTTTAGCTAACTTTCAGCTAACTATTTCAACTGTTAACCCATTACTTTTAGCTAACCATTTAGCTAAACATTTCAACTCTTTATATATTACTTTTAGCTAACATTTAACTAACTATTCTAACTGTTTATCCATTACTTTTAGCTAACTATTTCAACTGTTTTAAAGAGTTGAAATTGTTAGCTAAAATTAGCTAAAAGTAATGGATAAACAGTTGAAATATTTACCTGAAAGTAATTAGCTAACTTTTAGCTAACTGTTTCAACTGTTTATCCTTTACATTTAGCAATTATTTAGCTAACTATTTCAACTCTTTATCCACTACTTTTAGCTAACCACTTCATGTTTATTCATTACTTTTAGCACATTTGTAGCTAACTATTTTAACTGTTTATAATGCACCCACGATGCATTGTGCTTTCTGAGTCAATCTTACATTAGTCACTCATAGGGAAGCTTTATGCAACAAGTAAAGTTAAGTTTTTATATCAAGTCTGACTTAAAGTTATATTTAAGACAAAGACGAGGTCTATTTTTATGTAACTGGCCCCTGATGTCTTCAAATGTAACAATCAATGTCACTGTCAATCCAAAATCAGTGGCATGCATGGACAGTGCTGTTCAAGCAGATTTCAAACTACACAGAAAGATGTGATTTAAAATGATCCGTCTCTCACACACTCCCATGTCTTGTGTGTGTGTGTGTGTTATAGTGGTCGTTTGATGCGGGATCGCTCCCAGTCCAGTTTCTCTGTGTCCTATAAGAACATGAAGAAGAGCCCGTCCCTGCAGTCGCTGGACAACATCTCCATAGACAGCTACCTGATGGAGGACGGAGACGCGTACAGTCTGCTGGAGAGAGGTGGAGCAAACATTAATGCATTCTTTACACACAAATATACAGCAAATAGCCTTTTTTTTTTATACAAAAGAAGGATGATTGTAAGTTAGGTATGTTATTTATTCTGTCATGCATATGTGTCTAGTCCACATGGACTTTTTGGACACCAAAAATACAGATCTGGAGTTAGAATATTTGTCAGACAAAGAACATATTGTTTTTACATATAACATAACATTGCAAATAAAGATTTCTGTCTCTTCCCCCAAGCTCTACAAATTAAATCTAACTGGAAGAGCTCTTCGTAAATGAAGGACCTTAACATCATCTTATAAAGAGCAAAACAGACTTCCTCTTCGTTTCAACTAAATCACATAATGGACAAATCATTTTCTCTGTAGGGAAACCATTAAATCTGCCTGTATCAATCGCAATTTAAGTAACTTAGGTATATTTTTCAGCTCCAGTATCGCTGTTCTGTGTCTTATAATGACCTCTGACTTCCTTGTTTAGAGGTTAATATGAAATAATCTTTTAAAACTAGAATACTGCACATTTACTGGTAGGCAACTGTATTGACCAGAAGGTGGCAGCATTGTTCTGATATGTCAGTAATGTACAGTGTTACAGGGGGAAGCCTGACAGTGAATACAAGTCAAATGTCTGTGTAAGTAATATGTGTATATTATGTTTATGTGCCGCACAGATGACGTGTCCATCTCAGGCTTCAAGGATGCCATCAGCGAGCAGAGTGCCACTGAGAGTGCCACCGAGGCCGTGACTGGTCAGGAGCAGGAGGGAGGCGTGTCCCCCGACACCGTCAGCGCCACCTCCCAGAGCATCGACGATCCCACCAAAGATATAGTAAGATACCACAACTTTGAGACGGCTAGAGGAAAAGTTTGGAAGTGTCTGGTTAAACACATAAATCCACATTGATATTAATGTTGTGGAACCATATCTCATCTCATTTACTGTTATGCTTCTTGCTGTAAATAATAACTGTACTATGGATTCATAATCTAAGAAATTATTCTGGCCTAAAAATATAATGTCAGAAATTCCCACACACTTCCCACGGATTTTGAAATGTACAGTAGAAAGTATAGAAATCATGCCAAGAAAACCTGCACAGATAATAATGATGGTGCTGATTGTTTCTGTTTGTTTCTGTTCCTCCAGGTGTCGGTGCTGGTGTTGAAGGTGCAGTCTGTGTGTGTAGCCATGGAGGCGCTGGGCGAGAGCACGGCCGCGGCTCTGCAGGTCGGCCAGGTCACGCCCAGCCAGATGGGCAACGTCAGCCTGAGACAGTACCTCAGCAACCGCAGCCTGGGTAAGAATAAGTCTGTGTTTCCCCCATACATTGATTTATACCGCATCATGAACACTTACTGCACAAATCTGTCCAAAAACTGCTGAAAATAATTTCTTCGGTCGAGGGACAGCCCTACAAGATACCGGAGTAAGAACAAGCTGCTCCTATTTTACATCGATTACATAAAACGAATCCTCTAAAATAGACTTTCTGTCGAAGTAGGCTGCAGCCTATTTCTCCAGTCCAAAACTGAAGCTGGAGATGAAAGTGAAGGGACATTTGTCAAGATTTAAGCACACAAGTAGGGCAGCTACCAAAAAACAAGAAAGAACAGCAGGGGAAATGACTGCACTCTGTGTGTGTGTGGAGTTAGACTAAAGACAGCTACGTAACCAACTTTTTCTTTAGTAGATTCTTTTTTCAGAAGATCTTTTGATGGTATTATGCTTTAGAGAGTGAAAGGAAACACTAGGACAGAGAGGGGAAGGATGTGTGATAAAGGTCCTGGAACAGACTTTAAGCTGTGTTTGTCGGGTTTAAACCAGCAGACCGACAACCGACACCTTCCTGACCTCTTATTCTGCTTGTTCACATTTTAACACAAGACAGACACATGGAGGGACCAGCAGCAACATCGGGATATTCCTGTTTCACTCAAACCATTTTGAAAATCAATTGATTTAAGTCAGTTTTCATGCCAAAATGACAAACATTTGATGGTGCCAGGCTCTCAAATGTGAGAATTAATGGATTTTCTTGGTGTTACATTATAGTATAATGTATAGTCTGAATCCCTTAATGTCCTACAATATGTTACCCATTATTTCAAGTGCTCACACACACACATTTACACACAAACACAGCCACCATCCCACCCCTCCTCCCCTTTTTATTTACCTTGCCATAACTCCCCACAGGTATGGTGTGTTCAGTACCAATACCTGCTCAAAGCAGCCAAGGTAACCGCTGTGTGTTAACTCACCATCTGTAAACTTAACATGCATGCTTGCCTTCAGCGCGGTCTGTCTCCACCGTGTATGTGTGTGTGTGTGTGTGTGTGTGTGTGTGTGTGTGTGTGTGTGTGTAAATATGTGTTTTTCCCTTCCAGTTTTGTCGTCTTGTCAGATCTCATTTCCAGGACTTTTTTGCTCGACGGCATGCACACTGCAGATGCACATAGACACGAGTGTGTGTTGCAATGCAAGCGATCGCATGAAAGTGACTGCTCATTTTTCAGCAGCAGGGGCAGGGGGGGTGTGTTTATGTGACATTGAGATCTCTTTCCTCCAGTGTGTGTGTATGTGTGTGTGAGAGAGGCACTTAAGAGCGGTTCAATTTGACAGTAATGGAGTGAGTGGACCCATTATTTGCCACATTAGGCCCACAACCTTAAATGTGTGTGAGCCAGATTCAAATGAACTGTGCAGACTGGCGTTAACCCCTCATCTTCCCATTCACTGTTTTGTCTAAGTCGTCCTCTCTCTCTATCTCTCTCTCTCTCCCTCTCCCTCTCCCTCTCTCTCTCTCTCCGTGTCTCCCCACCTTCCTCGTCTCTCCACTGCAGCAGACTTTGCAGTTTCAGTCCAGCGATTCAGGCAATGAGAGAAACGCCGGCGTTACCCCTCGCTACCTCCTCCTATCTCACAAGAGCAATCCCTCCTCCTCTCCTCTTTTTTTCTTTCTCCACCTTTCCTCCTCACTCTTCCCTCCAGCTCCTACTCCATCTCCCTACTAATCCTCTGTCATTTAACCCCCCCCCCTCTTCACCTTTTTCTTCCTTCATCTCCCTCCCTCCCTCTCTAGGCCATCCTTTCTCCTCCCTCCCTGTCTTATCACAGTCACTCAGTCTCTGGCTGCTGGCTCCCCTCTCTTCCTCTCTCCCTCTCTCCTCCTCCTCCTCCTCCTCACCCACTCTCGTCTTTTCTCTCATTTGCCTCGACCTTATAGGATTGAGAGAGAACATGTCATTTTATGTGCGAAAAGCTGACAGCGTTGTGTAAGCGCGTACGGTCCTGTGGTATTAATCCTCTCCCGACTTTCCTCCCTGAGTGCATATTAAAGGGATGTGACGCACTTCTCGCAGCCGTAATGAAAAGATTTTCTCTCTTTAAGTGGCCATTTTCATGCCTTGCTGAGTGTTTCGCCTGTTAAAGAACTTGTGCCTGTAATTGTGTGCTTGCCAGCTCAATTTGTGTGTAAAGCTGTGTGTGAAAGGAGGATTTTTAATTACCCCTCCTTTGGGTTTAACACCTCTACAACCTCCACTTTCATCCGTTTGTCTTCTTTCTCTCTGTCCTCACGTTTTTTTCCTCCTTTTTTTCCCCCCAATAAACAGGAATGGTATCATCACATTTTGTGGAGTCAAATTCAGGTCATTCTTAATATAGTAGCACACCAATCCAGTCTTCCACACTTTTCAGCGTCTCCGAGTTTATTTCTTTACAGAGTGTCTAATTCATGAAAAGGAAGAGAGAAAAAAAAATGATTCACTTTGAATCCTCAGTACTTTAGGTGGGAGTTTCCTCCGAATCCTCTAATCCCCTAGTCCTCGGAAATAATTAAACATCACTGCAGCGAGGAGCCTGTGGGATTGTACAGAATCTCGACTCCCCTTCAGCCCACCTTTTTTCTTAATTCCTTCCTGCTTCGCTTTTTTTTTTCCAGCTCTCTTTCTCTCCCACTCCTCTTTTCTGATACTCTGCTTCCTTCATCCCACCTCTTACCCCGCCCTCGTTTAAACCTGACCTTAACATGCACCCTTTTCTATTTAGAGAGAGCTAAATGACATAAACTCAACCTGTGAATACACTCAGATGAGGACTTATAGATATCTTATTTAAAAAACAAAGGAGATTAAATTATTTTTTTGTGAATTTATTATGAATCCCTGATGATACGCCTCAAGTTTCTCGCCAAAAACTAAATTTTTATTATATTATTATAATTATAATAATTATATTATTTTATATTATATTATTATGTAATATAATTATATAATATAATTATATTATTTTATATTATATTATATTATTATGTAATATAATTATATAATATAATTATATTATTATATATTATTATTTAATTAATTTACCTTCGCCCGATACTCATTTTTACTGAACAGCTTGAACGCATCATAATGTAACTCCATATGTTAGCCGTTAGCTCTGTTATTTAGCCAAGCAGGACCGTGCTGCTCATTGGCGGCTAACGTTACGAGCTCTCCTGCTACCAATGTCAACACGGTTTTGTTGTTCACAATGTAGCATTGTCAGGGAAATGTTCTATCATTCCCATGACAACGGGACGATGTAAGTCTCGAGCCCTGATCCCTGATACCATCACATTTTCAGAACTTTGGCATGGACTTGGTACCGAAGTATCGGTTCTCATGACATCCCTAGAAAACAGAGGGATTTATACCATATAACAAAGACAAAAAATATTTGTTTACATATATTTGGCATATTATACCAAGCCCACTGATACTCGATTCTTGAGACCAATACTGATATCTATGTTTAGGAGATTTAAACAAATCCAGAGCTATATTGGCTGATTGTTTAAACATAAACACATAACATAGGCAGACAGTGATTATACAGATCACTTTGATTTGTTAGTTTTATTTTTAATTGTGACCAAGCAAGTCCTGAACAAGACTATGTCATTTATGACTTTGTTTCGAAACGACCTCATACCAATTTTGGCGTTTCTGTACTCCCAATTTCTTGCTGTTTATTAGCCGACATATACGCAATACGGTTACATCTGCAATAAGCTAATACTTATCGATATTTTACTGATTTATCTGTCTAGCTTTAATACCGAAAAATATCTGAGCAATTAACCCAGAGGCACAGGATTAGAACCTGAAAAATGTATTTCTCTTTTAGTGTACCTTTTTAATACACAGTTTCAGACAAATAGCACATTAAATGTCAAAGAGGATGGATGTAGATTGGACAGGAAAGAGCAGACGCTTACTGTCAAAGTATATAAAGGGATAGAGAAATCCTATTTTCATATTGGGTGTGTTTTAATGTCAGGTGTATTTTAGCTGAATCATCTGTACACCCACAGACATGATACCGAAGCCGATGCTAACCGCAGCCCTTCGTCTCCTCCCTCACAGCTGGCGGTGAGCTCCGCTCCGCGTCCGCTGGGGGCCTGCACGGTCCAGAGGTGCGAGCTCGCCTCGAGAGCGGGCCCTGCGCCGCCGCTCACTCCCCGCTGGCCGAGCGCAACGGCTTCCTGCAGCTGCGTCTCCACGGCTACCAGGCGAGCTTCCTGATGTCCACGCTGCGCAACATGGCTCACTTCCTGGAGGACGACTCGGCGCCGCAGGTGCTGCCCATGGAGATCAGCGTCAGGGACACGCACATCAACTTAAAGGTGAGATGTGTTTTGTACAGTGGATGTAATTCCAGCTTTTTGTTTCCCACCCCTGAGGTTATTGTTGCAGAGCTACTGAATACCTGCAAGATTTCAGCAGGATATTCGTCCTGTTTTTTTTGCAGTCGTGTTGCAGTAATAGAGCCCATAACTCACTGCCGTACGGCGCAGCAGCCAAGTTAACCAAGTTAAATATTTTGAACCGTGGCCTAATTGGAATTTGGATTTGAACTGAATGTTTAATGACATAGAAAGTCCTTTTTGCCGTCTCTCTTGGGTTCCTTCACGGGTGAGTAGATTTGCTGTGGAACTGATGTGGAAACCTGGATGTGGATAATTTCTCTCTCAGCACCCGCCTCCTCCTCCTCCTCCGTACACACACACATGCTCACACACGTCAAAACTTATACTCATACATGTGCCGTCTCTGCTCGCAGGACGACGGCCCCCGCGACAATCCCTCCGACTCGGAGTCCTCGCCGATCACCCTGCATGTGGACAGCCTCGTCATACACAGAAGAGACGACGGCTCCTTCTCTATAGGAGGTGAGAAACCGCACACACACACATTTTTTCATCTGCCAGATATTTCCACCTCCACTTTCAGCGCTGATTCACCGACCGTTATATAACACGTCCTGTTAAATGCGTATATAAGTCCACGCTCGGTACATCCACACACCTCTAAATTCCCCTTCTCTTCCTCCTCACAAGTGGACACGGCAGCAGAAAACCAACCCAGGAAAGACGACGCGTTGATCGACAGCGCTCTGACTCCGGTCGCCGAGGTTGTGGGCGGCGTCTTCGCCATCCCAAAGGCCACGCAGACCCGAGCCCCGCCCACCAGCCCTCCTCCATCTTCCAGAGAAAAGGTGAGACGCACAACGAAAGCACACTGTGGGGGGGGAGGGGGGTGTGAGAGTAGAAGTACAAAACGCCACCCACAACACCTGCAGACAATCTTCACACAGACACACATATATTTACTCTTCTTCGTGTCTTTTTCTGCTACAAACATAAAAACTGATGAAGAGGAAAGACCATTTTTTTTATCGTTCTGGAGGCCGATATATATAAAAAGATGTAGTGCCAAATTTTGTTTTTTGCACAAGCTATTCCTGTTCACCGCTTGGCTCGCATTTTGTTTACAGTGGGAGTGATATTTATTAATTCATGCAGAACAAAAGTATTACAGTTTCAAATGGGAGATAGAAAGTGAACAGTTACATAATGAAGTCATCTGATCTAAACAATAAAACAGGTTTTTTTTGTTGTCATTTGGTTTCAATTTGAGTCATTTGAGCATTTTCTGATCTGTCACAGCACAGGAAAGTACTGGGGATAATGGTTCATTGTTACATCTAGGGGGAATTAATCGACACAATGGACACCACAAAAACTCACAGACTGACATGCAAACACAGGTCGTTCTAAGTGTTTAAATAAACTACCAATGCAGTCGTTCTTCAGGTCTTTTTTTAAAGAAAGTTTTGGATTAAAGTTCAGCAGCATCTCAAGACACGTGGTGGCAATTCATTTTTTAATTATTATTTGATTCATAATATTATGGAACTTGAAGGATTATTATTGATCAGGCAAAAAAAGGTCCACTAATTCATTTTAAGGAACTTTCATCACATCTCTTGGCCTTCCGTCTGTGGGTGGAGCTTTCCATGACAGTTTGGCAGACTACATCCACTGATGAAGGCTGCAAAATGAGGCTGAAAGTTCCTGAAAATGGCATCTGTGACTGTTCACAAGTGTTTATACCATTACCAACATTTATTACACGGCTTTGTTGAATAGTCGATTCTGATTTGGTCAATCCCGGCGTTCTACGGTCTGTTATTTCTTTATAGCAGACCGTTGCTATGTATAACAGACCGTTGCTATGGGCACAGTTCTGATGTCGGACTCTGGAGGACCGTTTTTGTGTCAAATTATTGGTTTATTAAGTAAGTAGCCGTGTAATAAGCAGGATAATGTACAGCTAGCGTGTCATTGTCGTGAAATAATCCCCTTCAGGGCGCCCGTCACGGGGCATCGCCCTGTTGGGGTTTATTTATTTTTATTATATATACTGTATATATATTTCACTTTTCTATTTTTCAGTTTATTACTTATTTATATTAATGGGTTGTCATCTGGGGGTGGGGAAAAGGAAAGAGGGGATCTTTTTAAGACTGAAGGAGCAAATAAGAGCCCTTTGTCAGGCAGATATCCATACATAATATATGTGGATTAAAAAAAAAGAATACCATGTTTGTATACTTACGTTAAAATGATCCATGTCCAGTATTATAGATGTACGTAGATGCTGATGATTTGCTGTTATAGTCAATCTAACCTAAATTTGATCACAAAAGAAAAAGTTCCTGAAAGGGAATCTTGCTGCTTTTTTCAATTTAATTGTTTTATTTTCGTTTTTACGACACCAATAACAAGTAAACACACGCACACTGACGCCTCCCCGTCTTCGTCCGTTCGTTCACAGATGTTGGTGGAGGAAAACGAATGTTTAAAAGTGGAGCTGTCCCGAACCAAGATGGCGCTGGCCGAGGCTCAGATGGAGAAGGACTCGCTGCTGCACCGCATGAAGAACCTCAAAGTCAACACCAGCTAGACTTCGGCTCTCTCTCTCTCTCTCTCTCTCTCTCTCTCTCTCTCTCTCTCTCTCTCTGTGTCTTCACAGCCAGCCATTCAGCCTGACACTAGACTGACACTAACAGGCAGCAGAACAATGAAAAGGCAACATCAACATGCAAAGAAAAACGGCTCCCTTTACACGCTTAGAGAGCCGCCACGTGACTTTAGAACTTCAAAATAATTCCCTCATAAAGCAATGCAGAGTCCGTGTGAAGACTCAAAAATACACGTTTTTACACAGCTTGTCGTCTGTTTTATGTTCTCCACTTTTGGAGGCTTGGAGCGAGTTGAAAAGGGACATTTAACGGGACTAAATGTGTGTGTTTGTGTGTGTGTGTGTGTGCGTGTGTTTGTGTGTGTGTGTGAAAGACAGAGGATCTATATCCATGGTTGTGCCTACAGAGAAAAAAACCCTTCCCACACTATTCCTGTTGTGCAAGTCAAAACAGAAAAAGAAGCTTCATTCAATCCTGTATGTATGAAGGAAAACCGAATGTCGTATCTTCAGAAGAATGTCTACAACAACAACAAAAAAAGACTTATTTTGCACTGCACAGAAACTTGTAATTTTAGTGCTTTCATATTCCGAGGGGGACGAGACAAATCATGCTCTCACTCGTCCCCCCCGAGTGTGTACAGTGTATATTGTATAAGAATGTGAACACATGACTATTTTCTTCAGATCTTTGAATGGTTATATGCAGTGTTTCTGTGTGTTCGTCTCAGCCAGAACAAGCATTTCATTACAAGTACAGGATGAATTTATATCCGTCAGTTCCACAGCTTTGTCAGCAAAAATGCCCCAACATAATGTCTGTAAACCCTCCTCTCCCCTTTTCCTCCTATTTTTCTATGTGTAAATAGCTACTTAACATGTGCAGCACTTTTAAAAACTGAGGCAATGTAAATACAACAAGCAGAACTGTGAGAGAACAAGAGTTGAGCTGACGAGTGGAAACTCTTCTAAAAAAAAAAGAGGAAAATGAAGGCACATTGAAGCTGCCTGACTACATATATGTGTGTCTTTATGTAAATTTCTAATCTGCCATGTGTAATTTTTTCATGGTTGACCATATCTGCTGCTGTTCCATGCTTCACGTGTGCGACGACTTCAGAGTAGATGTTAAAAAAAACGACTAAAATCGACTTCTAACAGCACATGCTTTGGCACAGCACACAAGACTGTAGAAGGACAGTTTGAGGCTCTCACACTTCAAGGTTAACAGTTAGATTCAGTACATCCATCCGTCTAAATATGCAACTGTCATAACCTGTACTTTAGCTCGGCCCGGTTCATTTCAGTTTCTATTTAAAAAAAAATAATAATGTTCTCGTTAATGGAAAAGACATGAAACACAGCTAGTTCTCTGCACAAATGTGGTGTCAAGACTTGAAATGTCAGAAGTGGGATTTTAACACGATTGTATGGGAAGAGTTTTGTTTGGTGGAGAGGAAAATCTTTGTTTTTCATCTTGTTCATCACAGCCTCATCCTCCCCTCTCTCTGGGAAACCCTCTGAAACCCTGCGGAGGAAAGAAAAAGACACAAAAAGTAATAAGTTGTATTTTGTCTGTCAAAGCTGCTGAAATACTGATGAAAATAAAAGGGTATCGAGTTTAAAAGGTTTCACTTTTGTACGTTTTTGGTGTGGATTTCGAGGATCGATGCTTTTTTTGGTATCAACTACAGCTGCAACAATTAGTCCATTAAGCGACAGAAAAATTAATCTGCAACTGTTTTGATAATCGATTAATCATTTTTTCAAGCAAAATCTCCATCTGGACACTGACTCAGGTGACATCACTTGAGGCAATTTATCAGATTTAATTCTCTTTAATACATCCATTATTTCACGCAGCTCTCTTTGGAGCCACAAAGGGCTTTTTATACAACGTTTCCACATATGTTTTTTTGTACTCAAGATACGGAAGACTATTAGGGCCAGGTATAAAAAAATCAATCAGAGGAATTTCTTTTTTTTCATTTTGAGAATAAAGCCGAAATGTTGAGAATAAATTCAAAATGTTGAGAATTAAATCGAAATACCATTTCGAGAATAAAGTCAAAATGTTGAGAATGAAGCCAAAAAAATTGAGAATAAAGTGAAAATGTTGAGAATAAATTCAAAATGTTGAGAATTAAATCGAAATACCATTTCAAGAATAAAGTCCAAATTTTGAGAATAAAGTCAAAAAAATTGAGAATAAAGTGAAAATGTTGAGAATAAATTCGAAATGTTGAGAATAAAGTCAAAATACCATTTCGAGAATGAATACGAAATGTCGAGAATGAACGTTAAGCTGTTGAGAATAATTCAAACTACTAGTGTTGTAGTAGTGCATATACAGAAATTTCCACTTTATTCTCCAAATGCAAAATAAGAAAAATCTTCCTCCTCATTTTTTTTTTCCCTTTTCTCATTTTTTCCCTTTATGCGTGGCCCTAATAGTCTTCCATATCAAGACCTTTAAACAGACAGAAAATCAGTGGAGTTCCCCTACAATATCATTTCAAGGTCACAGGGTTCACGTTACCACGAAACATAGCGTAGAAAATAACAAATACATAAGAAGACCTTGTCAACAATAAACAGGCATTCATGAGGGAATCCCACATGACAGGACTTGGAGTAAAAACATGTTTTCTGTTTCAGTTAAAGACGTCACATCTGTTCTCTGTAGCCAGATGGATCGTGCCGTCTTACCACTTTAAATAGGGAAAGATCACATTAATATCCACTGGTGTGCAAGCATTTTCATTATTTTTTTATTATTCTATTTTTTAATTATGTCCCAACAGATGCAAAAAGCTCAAACAAAAAACACATTAGCTCTCAAAGCATTCAGTGCACACTTCAATTAAAACCCTCAAAGATTTACAACGCAGGTGTTGTGTCTTGTTTAAAGCTTTTAAGCAGCGTTTCTGAATTAATTAAAAACAATGCTGAAGTTTGTTTCTGTGATAAGCAGAGAAGAGAAACTCTTTAACTGTGAGTGCAGCCTCTTGGTGGGCTCAAATGAGCTGCACTGAAGCGCTGAAGGAGACTGTTTGGACTTTGTGCACATAAATGGTCATGACATTTTACGGCTGGAGTAGTGCAGTGAGTCATAGAAGGGCATTAAGTGTTCGAGTGTATGTGTGTGTGTGTGTGTGTGTGTGTGTGTGTGTGTGTGTGAGGGAAAAGTTCTGCTCTGCTGCTATTCACATGAACGCCTGTTTACATACTGTTGCTTAATGTTTCTGTGATGACGGCTATGTCACAGTACAGGACCGTTTATGTAAGCAAAGCATGTACACCTTCATTTATATACTGTATGTGTGTGTGTGTGTCCCTGACCCAGGACCATGTACAGTTGGATTGTGGGAAATCTGATGAGAGGGAAAGATGCATCATCAGGTTGTGTGTCAGCTCAGTATTTCATTCTCTGGTCTCTGTTTTATTTCTCTGATGGAGCCTCGCTGCAAATATAGTGATCCTGTAAATCTTAACTGTTGTAATAAAAATTAATGATGGCTGAATTCCATTTAGCTGCTTCAGTTTCAGTCAGGAGAAGACGTCTAATCAGAAAAAAACTCAGTTTTGTGCAAAGCCTATTACAAGTTCCTGTTTCTCAAATGTGAGTTCACTGTTTTTATTTGAAGTTTTGACTGTTTGTGTCGACATCTGTGTCTGTAAATAAAATAAAATAAAATAAAATAAAATAAAATAAAATAAAATAAAAATAAAAATACAAATAAAATAGAATTAAAGTAAATTAAATTTCATAATCATGAAAGAAAATGTTTTTATTATGTTTTTATGTTTTAGTTTTTTCTTTTTTTCTTGTAAAGTTGTGACTTTATTCTCATAAGATTACGACTTTTTTTCTCGTAAAGTTATGACTTTATTCTCGTAACATTACGACTTTATTCTCGTATAATTCTGACTTTATTCTCAAAATCTCAGATGTTTTTTCCCCTCAATGTGGCCCCTAGTACTCCGCAGTACATTTGCTCTTTGGCCCTCACTGGATTAGATTTATATACTATATACTTAGACTATAAACTGTGTTACCTTCATCACAATGATCAAATGTTTTGCGGCTCCAGACAGATTTTTTTTATATTATTTTTGTCTAAAATTGATAGTAAAGGTTGCTGACTGCTGGACTAAACGATTAATTGATTAAAGGGAAATAATCAGCAGACTTATCAAAATAATGTTCACTACAGCCCCCAAAAAATCACTTGAATCAGTAACAACAAGTTCAGACGTTGAACATAGCAGCTGTAGAGTGGAGCACTTGAAGGCAACACTGCTCTTTAAATTCCAATTAGGCAGCAGAAGGAAGCCATTAAGGCATGTCCCAGCATGCAACGGTGGAAGTGGAGTTGAGGGGGGTGTGTCTGCTTCCCAGGCTGTCAGTGGACAGATCAGAGCACGTTTAAAAATCCATCTTCTGCATGTATACTCCATTCATACTAACCCTGCTCTCACATGACAGGGAGGCTTTTTAATGATCACACCTGTCTCCTATTCCTGCAGCAGTGAACGCACCTGCAACCTAGGGGTCCAACTGCGCATGCGCGTGTTTGATTGAATAAATTAATAATAATAATAATAATATTAATAATAACATATTATAATTATTATTATCATTATTGTAGAAAATATTATTATATTATTATTATATTAAGTTAATAGTCTATAATTGGCACCAATAAGTACAGCTGTAGGTGACTTTTTTATAGAGACTAACAAAGGCATCTTCTAATGTTGGTGTTGTGTGGCATCACCATCATCCACGCCCAGACTGTACAGTAATTCACAGGAAGTCGGCAGCCTGGCTTTCAAAATAAAAGTTTAGATTTGCACAAGGGCTGTTTCTAATAGTGTGATGAAGAATATCTAATAAATAAATATATATATATATATATATATATATATATATATATATATATATATCACTTGAGGCAATTTATCAGATTTTTGTACAACGTTACCACATATGTTTTTTGTACTCAAGATACGGAAGACTTTTGGGGCCAGGATTAAAAAAATCAATCAGAGGAATTTTTTTTTTTGTTTTGAGAATGAAGTTGAAATGTTGAGAATAAATTCAAAATATTGATAATAAAGTCCAAAAATTTGAGAATAAAGTCAAAGTCGTGTCTTGTGAAGTGACGGGGCTCTGCAGCGAGAAACGTTATCGTCCCTAACTGGGTGCCGGTGTCTCCCTGCGGCTGCGGTCGGAGACGATAACGTTTCTCTTCCTGCTTCAGCCCCAGAGGCTGAAGCAGGAAAAGCCAACACTAGGATCAGCAGTGATTCATGGAGAGACCTTCGTCTGGTCAGCTAACATTACTGCCAAGCAGGTGAAATATAGAGTGATATTGTGCTTTTAGCTGACATGTGTTGCCTCACTGTTTTGAGTGATGCTCGTTCATGTCTATTTAGAGCGAGCAAGCGCGAGCAACAGGACGCTGACCTTCGTTGACTTAACGTCCACAGGTGTCGCTGTTAACAAGACATTTCTGAAAGTTACAAATAGTCCCTTTAAAAATACATTAAGTCGAGATATAAAAGATATAAATATAAAACGACACATACTAGCTATAAATGTTCCTCATATTTTTGTATTATTATTATTTTTGTATTATTATTATTATTATTATTATTATTATTATTTTCATCATTATTATTATTCTATATTTTGTATTATTATTTTTTATTATATTTTTTTCTAATTATTATTATTTTTAATTATCATTATTATTTTATTATTATTTTTATTATTATTTGTATTATTATTGGTCAAGTTTGTAACACATCTTCGAGTGAAGGTTTTTATTCTGAAAAGCTGTAACAGGAAGTGCACAGTTGTATCAGGGCTAACTTGACACCAGTGTCTCAGGCGACTCTAAAGAGGCTCCGGCCAGTGCGGTAGGTTTCAGGGTAGAGAGGAGGTGAGCACAGCGGGACTGGAGAGCTTCTTGTGGCGGCGTAACGAGGCTTCACCTCCAGCCTTGTTGTTAATCAGCTGGAGCTCCACACCAGACAGACAAGGAGCGTCTGTCCGGACAAAGAAGGAGTTTATAACCAGGGTTATACTCTTTACAGCAGCAGCAGCATGCAAGGAGAAGAGGAGGAATCCTCTCAGATGCTTCCTCACTCCACACAGTGAAGCAGGAGGAGGCTGGTTGGATTTATGGGATATTTGTTGGGATTTTTCATCACCCCGTCGTTGTATAAACTTGCCTGTCCGGGATGGGGAAGGAGCAGGAGCTGCTGGAAGCCAGCCGGACCGGGAATGTCGCCCTGGTGGAGAAACTGTTGAGTGGGAAGAAGGGGATACTATCAGGCTCTGGCTCCATCCCTCTGCCCAACCTCCTCAGGTAAGAAGAAGAAGAAGCACCCTCTCTCATCATCATCTCCTTCTCATGACCGCTAAAGTGTGTGTGGAGCTCCTGCAGGGGGATTCCTGCAGGGGGTTCCCATGCAATGCTGCAAAATTCAGCTGGCATAGGTCAATGCACTAGAAATGAGTGCACAATATCAGCATTTTCCATTAGGGTGTCCCTGAGATTTATAAACGTTTTTTAAATGAGGTGTTTTTTATGTGCAACATTTTTTTTTAATTTTTTTTTTACCTTTATTTATTCAAGGGGAGGTTCACTGAGAGCAATACTCTCTTTTTCAGGAACAGTGCTGCAAAATTATACTAATGCACTAGAAATTAGTGCACAATATCAGCATTTTCTATCATGGTGTACCTGAGATTTATAAAAATTAGGTTTTTTTTTTTTTATATACTTTAGATTGCCCTATCTCTACAAAGTTTTCTTATTGCTATGACTATATTCTTCAAAGGTCTTTTTTATTAATTGCAAATAATCAATAGAACAGTCACTATACAGGGGAAGTTAATTTTCGTTTTTCTGAACAACACTCACCAGTGACACAGCACATCAATCAGTCATACCTGACAACAACAACATCCACACAGACAGCCACAGCTGGCCACAAAGGACCTAACTGATTCTCAATCATGGATACATGAAATTCAAATTGTAGAGAATACAACACAGGGAGAGTATCCACAAATAAGTCATGAAATAATAATAATAAGGAAAGAAAAAAATAAAATAAAAAACATTTAAAATATATATATATATATATACCTAGATACACACACATACACATATATACACGTACACACATACATACATGGGTATGACATACACATGTGTATGTCTATGACATATTCAATGGTTCATTCCCTCATCTTGCCGCTGACATGTAAACACTGTCCGTTTCTCCCTCTTCTCTCCACATTGCTCCTCTTGTGTTCTTATCCTTATGGGTTAACAGTTCCACATCATATAGTTCATTCACAATTTTCAGCCATCCATCTTGTGTAGGTGGTTTTGCCTTACACCACCTCTTCGTAATGGCCTTCTTACAGGCCGCCAACAACACTTTCAGCAGGTATCTGTCTTCTCTTAACACAGTATTTCCAGTCATATTACCGAAATACAATACTATACAAGACTTGGGTATATAATAGCCCAGACTTTTGCAAATAACCTTATGAACATTTACCCCAAAACTGTGCAACTTCAGGGGCAAAATGAGGTGTTTTATGTGCAACATGCTGCAGGAGAGGAAGTCTTGTGATGCAAAGTCAAGAGAGTTGTGTGAAAGTGCACTTTTCTAGAATATAGCTGCAGGCTCACATAAGGCACATACTGTATATCTGACAGTTAGTCATCCCCATGTCCTCCTCTCTGGGTGCTATAGTACTGGTTTGGGTGTTTGGGGAGCCACTGCTGGCTGGCTGAGCACAAAAAGAACAGACAGTACCTTCAGCTTTGCACGATGACAGCTGACAGAATGTTGATTTCTTGGTACATGATGGCGAAAGAGAGCGATGCTTGGATGATGGATGCATTTGTAGAGGACTCTTAAGAGTGTCTTTATGCTTATTTTCTGTTGACCTTTACGTGCAAAGGGCGTCACAAAAACCACCTTCTGTGCAGGTATTTTTTGTAAAAATGATCCATTGTTGTGGTGTTTGTGTGTAGCACTGTGTCTGTTCACATGATGCAGGGAAAGGCCTGGCAATGCAGGACGTCCAAGTTGGCTGCAAAACAAGCTCTGCATTCATGTGCGTCTTTGTGCCAGAAGACGAACAATAAACAAATACGGATTTCCTAAAAAGGTGACATGGATTTGGCTCAAATTGGCTGCTTTTTTGGGGATTTTTTTTTAAACACTGTGCGTCATCGCCTCCAAAAATAGGGATGAGAGCGAAGTGAAGGAATGTTTGTTTATGTAACAGGTGGCAAAATGTCACCTTTAACCCCTGGCCCATGAATCAGTGTCCCTATAAAAGTATTAGTTATAGTATCTAGTGATATGACTGCATGGTGCTGCTCATAACAAACAGGAAATCTTCCCTTCTCTTTCCAAACTCAAACCACAAAGGCTTCAATCCGGCCGCGAGAACAACTGCTGAGGTTATTATTGTCGCCTCCTCCCGCCCCTGCAGCCTCTCCCTTCTCTCTGCCGAGGCCGAGGCTGAGCCAGGTGATTAGGAGATCAAAAGCAGGGGGCGTCCGGGAGGAGTACCGCCTCGGGGCCCCCGAGCAAGAGCGTCTCACGACCGGGGCCGAGGCGGCACGCTGGTAGGAAGGACGCCAACCACTTGTGCACTAAGCCGGGGGTTCATAAAGTGGGGGTCTCCTGCGGGGGCCTTCAAGGACAAGAACTGAACTTTTTTTTTTAAAACAGCTTAATTCAAACATTAATTCACTGGAAGTTGGCTCAGTAGATCAAGTTTCCACCCTCCAAACAGAGGAAGTAACAGTGTTTTGAGCAGTTCTGCAAACATGCACGACCACAGTGATAGTAAAAAAGTACCGCAGCAATAATGTTTTCATGACATTACAGCAGCTGATGATCAACCTGTAATAAGTGGTCATGTGGGTTATTGTTTCTGTGGGTCATGGCAACTGTGGCTTACGCTGTGTTTACTGTCGCTTAGTTATGTCCATTTGTGTCTGTTCTTCTTTTGCTGCACACAGTTTCCTCTCTAAGATAGTAAATTGTTTAAGTGGGAAGGAATCATTGATGCCACATAATGTTTTAGAAAAAGGAGAAGTAGCACTTTGTATTTTTGTGCCTATTATCAAATGTTAGCATGCTGACACGTTAAACTAAGACAGAGAACATGTAATTGTGAGCATGTTAGCATGCTGAATAGTGGTGCAACGGTTCGGTTTGTAATGTGGTTTTTTGGGTCACGGTTTTGGTTTTGGTTTGGTTTGTTTTGCACATTAAGGAGAAGAAAAACATAACCATTTCCAATGTGTTTGAGCTCAATACTTCTATTATTATATGAAGCCATAATGCTGATTTTATACACAAAATAAGTGAGGGTTTTTAATGGTCAATTAGGCTTTCCTCATACACTGTTTACGTAAACCTACAAAAAAGTAATGCACTGTAATTTGCATATATCCCTCAAGATCAAATCATATTTAATCCATGTAATTGTGAACCAGGAAATATAAAGAGCGACAAATGCAGCATAGGGAGGAGGTCGGGGGTTGACGGGTGGGTCAATAAACAACAGACTTTCAAGCAAGAGACTGATGTTTGTGTCTCGTGTGAAACCAGAATTCAACTTTGATTTATTTGTCATGTAACTTCCGTACTTAAGTTACGCCACTTCCGGTGTTATTTAAGCCAAACCGCGATATTTTCCTAAACCTAACTAAGTCATTTTGTTGCCAAAACCTAACCAAGCTGATATTTTCCTAAACCTAACTAAGTCATTTTGTTGCCAAAACCTAACCAAGCTGATCTTTTCCTAAACCTAACTAAGTAATTTGTTGCCAAAACCTAACCAAGCTGATCTTTTCCTAAACCTAACTAAGTCATTTTGTTGCCAAAACCTAACCAAACTGATCTTTTCCTAAACCTAAGTAGTTTTATTTTGAAAAGAATGGAGCGGAAATTGACACATGCATCACACTTTGCTGGATATTTGCAGGAAAAACGCACAATAGATGAGGAATAACTTTTCGTAAGAGGATACACATCCTACATCAAGAGCAATGTCAAAAATCAAGTGTTTTTAGTGAACAAATGAACTGTTTTCAGTGCTTTATTTTGGCAATTTTCCTGTGTGAAGACGACATAATCAAAAACTTAATTAGAATTAATATATAGTCTGCACTTTCACTGATGAAATGTTTGTCCGACGATGTTCGTTTGTCCTTCACGCCGTGAATTTGTGTTGATAAAAGGGACTTAACTGAAAATATTGTTACTGTATGTATCTTCGTCTCCCACATCCCCAAAACTGTCAACATTGTCGCGTAGCGTGTTTGCTTTGCAACTTAGGATTTAATTGAGTTTGTTGAAGGACAGCGATTATTTACAGAACACTGGAGCTCATCGAGGAGATTAAAGAATGACACGACCGAGGGAAAATGTTGGAAGAAATGCAGCTTTCAGATCGATATACTGTAGTTAAACTTTCGTTTTTCAAGAATCCAAAGCCAGATTGACATGGAGGGTGAAGTGGAGGTCAGATAGATGCATTATGGATGGATCTGTGTTGTGTTATTGTCAGCGAGTTATGTCTACTACTTGTCTTTTATTGGGTCAAGACTCGGCCGTTGAGGAGATGTCTGTAAAACACTGGGTGGGCCAAACACACACACACATCTGTACATCTGTTTGTGTGTGTGCTCATGTGGGTGACCGGTTGTGTGATGCACCTCTTAATAGAGAGCCATTTGTACTTTAGCAGATGAGTGAGTCAACCGAGAGGTCGCACACAGCGGAGGAGTGTGTGCACTGCAGGCTAATGTTATGGGAACGATCTCCGGGAATCAATGCATAGTTTCCCATCTTAAGGCCTCTGAGCCATTCGTAGCATTCCTAAGTCATGAGGTCCGTCTTTTTCGCTGAAAGAAATCGCACTAAACCGCCAAGTGGGACATGAACATGAGCACACATACTGTATACACACACACACACACATGCATAAGCACAGGATGTAGAGAAGACGATCCCCCCGGCTGTAACGCTGTAGTTTTGTGGTGTGGTGGTGCTCGGTAGAAAATCAATACTGGATGATCTCATTGCTGTTTAATGGGTCATATTCTCTTGTAGATGATCTGTTCAGTACATGGTGACCGTGTGTTTGCTGGTTTGCTGGAAAGAGACAAGCACTTCTCTTAAAAGGCTGTGACATAGTCACCCACACGTTGTATATTTTTGTTCTTTGTGGCATCTACTGGGCAAATGTACAGTAGATGATACACTGGGATGTATCCAGTAGCTATAATTGTGTTTAAAAGAAGGGGAAAGCTTCTTCTTACAGTGTTCTTATTGCAACAACCAATCATCTAAGAGGAGCTAGAGATACTCATTTCTTCACAAATGGTAGCTTTAATGGACCAGAATGCATTGCAACATGTGCTGTGTTTTGAGTAATTTGTTGTATTTCATTCAAAGGTTGCAGAAAATGATAATGATAATGATAGAAAAATGATAATTGGTACATTCGTCCATCAACTACTGTTAAGTAATTATACTAAAAAAAAAAACCCCTGATGAGATTATATCATTTGTTAGGCAACAGTATCTCTGGTACTAACTGGCATTTCCTTGCTGCTTCACTTTTAAGATGGATTTTATGCATTTTTATTCTGATATTTTACTAGAGATGCACCGATTATTGCACCTTTTTGCACCTTTTTCTCTCCCAATACCGATTCTAGTACCTTATCTTATGTTGTCTGCTGATACAGAGTACCCATTCTATACCAGCGGTCTATTTTTCCAAGTTTTAAATATGTATTCTTCTGTTTACAGTGACACGCTGTGACTGAATGAATGTAACTTAAAGCAAAAACACAGATTTTTCTAATGACATTGAGGAAGAAAACACATCTGGCTGATACCCAATCCACTTACTCAGGCCTGTACTATAGCGCTGCATGGTGCTGCGTGTTTTCCGTCTGTTTTATGTAGAAAAATTGTATTGCAACACATCTTGGCATGATCCCTGAAGATCACCACCGCCTGCAACAAGTGGTTTATTGTTTCTGTGGGTCACCGCCGCTCATGGCAACTGTGGCTTACGCTGTGTTTACTGTTGCTTAGTTATGTCCGTGAGTTTCTGTTCTTCTTTTCCTGCACATAGTTTCCTCTCTGAGACAATAAAATGTTTAGGTAGGAAGGAATATTGAATTATTATTCTGTTTTTATGTTGGTTCCTGCATAATCTTTTATAAAAAAGAGAAGTAGGCTTGCTAGGTAAAAACTGTACTTTGTATTGTGCTTATTATCAAATGTCAGCATTAGGCCTGTCTCAAAAATTACTATATCGACTTATTGTCCAATATATGGACATGACCTTGATCATTTTTGCTGACCTCGATGTGTTTACATGCATATTTATTATGTCACCAACATTTTAGCCAACATAGAGTCTATTTTATATATTTATTTATTAATTTAGGATATTTTAATATTTTTTTCACATTCCAATTCCAATGTCTGAATAAGTTCATCGCTCTTTTTTAAAGCACGTACTTGAATTATTATGCTATTATCATTATATCAGTGTCAGAAAAATGGTCTTAAAACAACAATGATATTGTTTATTGCAATAATTTCTGGGACAATACAAACTTGATTATCATGACAGGTCTACTGCAGTTAGCATGCTGACAGAAGATTGCTGAAAGGTTATTTTGAGAGATGCACAAATCACAAACTAAAGAACTTCAAAGAACTAAGAAGTTGGGACAGATTAAGGGAAAGTCAGTACATCATAAAATATCTCCTGCAACACATAGCTATACCTTTTAAAAACAATTTGTTATCCCTTAACCTTTGTTACGAATTAGGACATAAAGTTTGTCAGGATTAAATTAGAGCTGTCGTCAACCAGTCGACTAACACTCGACTAATGATTCTGTTGACTAATGGATTAGCTGATTTAATCGACAAATTTGTAAAACTGGGTTTTTCCACCAAGAATCAGACCACTTTAAATGTTGTGTTTACCAGAGATGTGCTCATAGGTTTCTTGGTAATAAGTCATTCAGCATGAAAAAAGCATGAAAAAACGACTAATCAACTACAGAAATGACGATTAGTCAACTAATCAACTAAGAGGGGACAGCCCTAGATTAAACACACGTCAGTTGGATACTCTATATGACTGGTGTTCTCTTTGAAAGTGACCAAAATGAAAGAAAAGATAAGAGTATAATCTATCAATACATATATTACATGCAACCTTTCATAGTACTTAGGGATGGTTCAGTTTTCCTATAAGCTACTTTACATACAGACCACTATTAACAGTGAAGATGAATCTATGATGACAGTCTGTCATTGTGCGTACTTATCTCATAGAGGAAATGAGGATGGATAGATGTATGAGCTGTGTGTGACAACATACTGACTGTGACGGAGTGATGGAGTGATTGAAAGCCGATACACTCAAAGAGAATGAGTCATGATGCAGCAGATGGCGGCTGATCCCTCCTCGCTCCCTCACACTCGCTCAATAATGTTCAGGGGAAAGCCCGTCTTGATTTTGTGTGTGTGTGTGTGTGTGTGTGTGTGGGGCTACTAGGTGTGTTTACCTCCCTTCTCCTTTACAAACAAACAACCTTTAAGTGACTCCCAGAGGTGACGCACACCCAAACACACACACTCTGTGTTTTAATTGGCATCCTCACAGGCGGTCTCCTCGACGTTTATCTCCTGATGTCTTCCCTCTGCTTGCGTTGGAGTGGCTTTGTAGCTCACAGCATGGCGATCTGTGTGTAGTGTAGTGTAGTGTAGTGTAGTTGAGTGACTGGTTTCAGTGTCGTCCAATAAGAACGAACAGCGAAAAAAAGAAACCCGCAAAATTCTGTTTATTTTTTTTCTCAAGTTGTTTCAAGGCCGCAACACTTTAGCTCCGGAAATGGCGAATCAAGACGACCAAAAAAACCCAAAAGACTCCGTGTGTGTTTTTGTGAGTCCAACTGTGTGTGACATAACCGCTCTCCTTGCATAACCACGATTATGTGGTGTGTGTTAGTTTGGGGAGCAGTTAGGGTGAGAGCTGATGGGGGGAATCAAAGAGCTACATGTGGTGCAGGACGACTAAACTGGGTCAGAGGTTAACTGTGGAGAATGCAAGTCATATGAAGGATGGGACTAGGAGGACTACACACACACACACACAACTTATTACCCTTTTCCCACCAAAATTAGCACGTATATGCAGGTCTTTTAAACCATGAAAACCCGCTAAAATAAGTGATAGACTCCTTTCCCATTGCGATTAGACAAGTAGCCTTTCTGTCTTTTTTTGGTCATGAATGCACCGGAAAACAGGGTTAGTAAATTAGTGAAAATGTTACGGTGATTACTTATTTTCTTTTTATATCTTATACTTATTCCGTCCCTTAAACTCTCAAACTCTCAAACTTGAGTTGGTGATTGTTGGAAACGGTGGAAAGACTAACAGAGACGGTTTTGATGAGTCATATTTTGTTTCTGTCGAGTTTGAATGAAGTGAGTTTTACGACGATCAACGAGGTTAAATGACTGTTTTCTGACTGGAGTCTGGTGCCTTTGAGGAGCGCATATTAATTGTATGTTCTGTATGTTATTAAATTGTAATAATTGTCCAAATCCCTGTCGATTTTATTCATCATATATTCACTTCAACACACGTCACATAGCATTGCACCGTATAGTAGTGTTTCCACCCGGATATCATGTTTCTATCACTGCCGATCGTTAAATACTTTGACTACTGCTGAGTCATTTGTTCCAGGAATGAATGGCAGTTGTAACCTTTCCCATCGAGGGCAAAAGCCAGATGTTAGTGGGTGTTGGTGTATTTTTTGTCCAGTGGGAAAGAGGCTAAAGAGCACCCGTGTGTCACAAACTATTATGCATATGAGATGTACTGTGACAGATTGTTCCTTTAATTTGATGTATGTATATATACGTCTCATAAGGGGTGGGCGGTATGGATATATATATTGTGATATAGAGCTGAAACTATTAGTTGATTAATTGATTAGTCATTGGACAGGAGATTTATTGGCATCAAATAACTAATATAAGCTGTCAAGTCACGTTTCAAGCTAAAAAGGCCGCAAATTATCTTGTTCTAGTCTCTCAGATTTGACAATTTGGTGCTTTTCTTTGTCATATATGATAGTAAGCTGAATATCTTTGGGTTTTGGACTTGGTCTCTGGAAAGATATAATAGCATTGTTCTACAATTTTATATAGAAATGTATTAGGGCTGACCTCGACCAAAGAAATTCTTAGTCGAACAACTAACACTTTTGTTGACTAATCAATTAGTTGATTTAATCAACAGATGTGTAAAACTGAGTCTCTCCACAAAGAATCACACAAAAGCACCACTTTAAATCTTGTGTTTACCAGAGATGTGCTCTTAGAAAGAAGTAATTCAGCATGAAAAAAGCATAAAAAATCAACTAAAGAAATCTTAGTCGACTAAGACCAAAACAACCGATTAGTCGACTAATCGACTAAGAGGGGGCTCGTCCGGGAAAATGATTAATTGATTGATGAGACAATTGTCGTTAGTTGCAGCTCTATTGTGATTGATTGTAATACATTTTTCTGATAATTCTAATAAGTGATAAGTCTCATTGTGATTTAACTTTCACTTGAAACATTTTTTAAAGTGAAAAAAGTGGTTTAGGGAGGTTTTCATGTTCCCACGCTTTCCAAAGTTGTCGTGTTTTTTGCTGCGAGAAGAAACATTTCATTGTAACTTACAGTAAACAGAGTTTACTATTAAAAAAAGTGAAGAGAAAATGTGGAGGAAACCCAGCTGAGCCTCTGATGTTACACCAAAGTCAGTGTTTTCTTTTTTTTTTTTTTAAACCTATTTTTTTTGGTAAAGAAGCATCATTATGTGCAGCAGGAGCCATTCAGTGAATCTCTTTGCTTTGCTTTGGGGTTCAGCAGTGGCGTCAGTGCATTGAGTTTGTCTGGAGCCTCAGTGATCGAGAGGGGAGGAAGGTGTGAATGTGTGTATGTATGTGCATGTGTGTGTGTGTGTGTGTGTGTGTGATCAAACTCAGAGGCTTCTTACATCTCCATTAGGGTTCGGGCCAAGCTCTGCTGCTGCATCCTGCCAAGAAACTGAGACCTCCGTACTCGCCAACACACACACATACACACACACACACACACACACACACACACACACACACACACTAACTCTCTCTCTTTCTCTCTCTTGCACGCTAAGCCTCTGTCTCTCTTTGTTCCTCCCTCCATCTAAATCTGTGTTTTTTTGTCTCAAATCTCTTCTTCTTTCACTCTCTCTCCATCTGGTGCCCTGGATTTTCTTTCAGTATATCTCTCTGGCTCTCTCTCCATCACTCACTTCATGTCTCTCCTCCCTCTACTCCTCTCCAGAGACAGATGATCCAGCCTCCCTACTGTCGCTCTTTATCGTTTCCTCCTCCCTCTGCTCCCTATACCTTCCTCTACCTTATCAAAAACAAAACTGCTCCTCTCTTTCTCTCACTCACATCTCACACGGCACTACATCTGTTATCACCATGTGGGAGCATCTTTTACCCATCATGCCTCTTGGCGCGTGTCGGTTGACGGTGGCAAATTAGAAATTCGGGGAATCCGCAGCTCTTCTGAGAAACTGCTTGCCCTTAAAAGCTGAGATTTATTAGTGTTGGCCAGGTCGCGCCCTCTGTCACAAGAGGAATATAATATCGGTGATCGGTGGTCCCAGGAAAGGGAGGGATGAGGTGGTGAATACAAATGTAAACAATTGCAAATAAAGACAAAAGAAAGCATAAAATAATACAAAATAAAAGCTTATAAATGCATATGTACAAACTGCTGAAAAGTCAGTCTGAAAAAGTTAAGCCAATGCAGAAGTGCCTTAAACTTGCATTCTTTCTAATAGCCAGCAGGGGGCGACTCCTCTGGTTGCAAAAAGAAGTCTGATTGTATAGAAGTCTATGAGAAAATGAGCCTACTTCTCACTTGATTTATTACCTCAGGAAACATTGTAAACATGAGTTTATGGTCTCAATCGCTAGTTTCAAGTCTTCTTCAATACAGCATGATGTTCATTTAGTAAATTATGGTCCCATTTAGAGTCAAATAGACCATAAAGCAGGGTATGCTTTAGGGCGTGGCTATCTTGTGACTGACAAGTCGCTACCACGGCGTTGTCCAGTCTGGGAGTTGTCCGTGTTCTTGTCTTACAACTTTAACCCTTTCACAGTGTGTTTTCAGTTTATCAAAGTTAATATTTTGGTCGCCTAAAAATATCTTATTCAGCTTTCTGTTGTAATTAGCTCCGCCCTCTCGTGTCACTCCTGGTTGCAAAAAACCAAGATGGCGACGGCCAAAATGCCGAACTCGAGGCTTCAAAACCAATCCACAAACCAATGGGTGACGTCACGGTGACTACGTCCACTTCTTATGTACACTATGCTTGAATTTGACACTTGTTGACTCCAATTCATCAGTATATGGAAACATGAGGGAAAAACCATCCAATCACTCACACACAGTAACTAGCTAGCAATAGCTAACATCTGTACAGTTGTTACATTAGCAAAAACAGGTCGCTTCGCGTTCTGTCTAAACACCTTTAAAGTGTACTAATGTTGAGCAGAGATACTATACAGTAAATCACCGTAGATATCCAGTAATTAAGATAAGATAGGCTAATCAACAACCTTCAATATACCCTCAAACTACAACCAGAGCCGTGACAAATGCTTCAGTGAGTTTGTCTGACTGTGTGAGAAGCTAAAATAGTTCAATTGCCCCAAAACAGAACAAGTTTGGGCGAATTGGCCAATATACAGCATTTTTTGCCAGATTTGGCAGTGTGGATTTGAGAGATTTAGCACAACGTTGGGCCAGAGTCGACCCTCAGAGTTTTGGTACGTTATTAATTATGAGTCTGGCATGAATGTGGCAACAACATGTGCTAGATTTTTGTCAGTTTGGCACAGCATGTTTGGCTGCCTGGGTAACTTCTTTGGCTTATTTTTTCCCAAAGAAGACTTTATAACCTATAAAGGAGGATAAATACATATACTTAATTTGCAATTTATAAGTTGGAAAAAGTGGATTTAATTACACAGATAATCTCTCACGTATGAAGTCAACACTATACTTATGGTCCATTTTCCTATTTGTAATCATATGCTTACATCATACAGGATATAACATACTTTACAATGATATATATGAATCTGATTAGCTGAAAAACATTGGACTTTGTAAACAGTTAATCTAAGTATGAATGATATATTATAGTAAAGTAAGTAAATAAACTGCTTTAAAGACACTTATATGTCAATTAGAAACCACGTAGTGTCGTGCTAGATGGAAAAATGCTGTTTTCTTTTGTTAAAACAAACAAATTCTTGAACATTTTCATTCTTTATCAGTTCTTTTTGATTGATAAGACCTTTGAAATTGATTCATAAAGTGGCTTTCGAACAATTTAGAAAGTTGTAAGCCTTAGCTGGTGTAAATTCATCACTTTTTGCATGAATATATAATGAAACACCTAACTCATGCTGTTAATTTGCTAAATCCATTACCAAGAGAGTGTTGCTGGGCATATCTTCTTAATTTAATTCTCTCATGACTTTCCCCTTTTGTTGTTTGCTTCGACATAAGTAGATTTCACACGCTTCCTGTTCTGGTCGTGTCAAGTTTGGTCCTGAAGAGGCAAACGTGTTGATAGTGAGTGGAGGAGACGCCGAGTTCAACATGCAGCCGGAGGACGGAGGGAGAAGGAGGTGTGACGTCCAGTCTGTCACACTAATCTACAAGTCTGTGACCCCACATAACACTGCAAGTGTTGTGGACACACACACACATTCCTGGCGGCTCCCCGCTCTCTGATAGATGGCCGTAGTTAATGAAGCGCTGCTTTTGAAGTAGATAAGATGCGGAGAGAAGAGAGGCTAGAAATGCTAATGTCATTATGTGGTGAGGGCGAGGGCTAACGCTGGAAGGCATCGGAGGGAAGTTATGCATGTAAGTGTGAGTGTGTGTTTCAGGGGGTTGGACTCATATGAGCTTTTTGAAGTCCAATCCTGAAGTATTTTTAAATGAAACTGACAAGACTGTGTTTTGTGCCCGTAGTCAGTATCTTTGAGTTTGGACCCTTTTCATGCCAAAAGCTCCCACTTGCACTTTTTGCCAAATTCTTATTCCTGTCATTTAGCCCATAAAACTCACAGGGTAATGGGCTACTACTACTACTCCTACTGCTGCTACTGATAATAATGGTGATAATATACATCCAAACAGTCTTGTATCTAAAATAGGGCTGTCAATCGTTTATTCACAGAAAATTAATCGCATGATGGTCCATAGTTAATCGCGATTAATCACAAATTAATTGCACATTTTGTACCAAAATGTACCTTTAAATGAGATTTGTCAAGTATTTAATACTCTTATCAACATGGGAGTAGGCTGGAAGACAATCTGCGATGAGTGTTTTCTGATTATTTGTCTGCTTTAGTACGCATTGCAAACACATAACAAATGGTTACAGTCGGGATTTTCTTTAAAGCTTTCTTTCTCTTTCTTATCTTACTCTTTTTATGCCTTTATCGGAGACATTATATTTCGGGTTGTCCGTCCAAATGTCCACCTGGACTCAAAGATGAACTGATTAGACTTTGGTGGTCAAAGGTCAAGGTCACTGTGACCTCACAAAACATATTTTTGGCCATAACTCAAGAATTCATATGATAATTATCACAATTTCACATGAATGTCTATTTAATATGATAAAATGATGAAGTGATGACATTCTGGGCAGACATGTAATGTAAACTGCAACTTGACTGGTTGACGGAGGCATACAACTGCGAGGCAGTAATTGTAGTTTTTAGATTAGTTGAGAAGTCGGCGACTTTGTTTAAACATCAAAAGACATTACATGTAAAGTAAAGTACAGAAAAACAGTGATTTCACATGTTGTTGCACTCTGGAGGCTTAATTCTGACCAGTTAGTGACATTTAGAAATCCCCAGATAGTTTCTGGCTCCGTCTGAAAGTCATCTTGAGCAGCCGGGACTACGACCCAGGAACTAAATCTGGAACCAGGTTCCTGGGGTCAAAAAGGGCCAGTGGATATATTTTGTAATCTATCTACTTTCACCTTTCTCTCACACAATACGTGTCGAAGTGTTGATGTTGACACTTTCCTTTTACTTTTGTCTACCTCTGGTCTGTGGTCGTTTGTCATGGTTTGGCCTCGGCCTCTTAGTTCCAGTTAAGTCACTGATGTTTGTGTGGCTGAATGGGAACAAATCCCTGCTGCCAAAATCTTATTGAAAGTCTCCAGGGATGAACTGAGGCTGTTATAGCAGCAGATTAATGCCCATAGTTTTGACAACAAGAGAGAGAGGTTCATCTTTGGTTGTCCACATACTTTTGTCTGTGCAGCATAAAAGCACTCGAGCCAGTTCATCATCGTTTTCTTCTCCACAACCGGGTGCAGCATCTCCTCTGAACCAACCGGTGCCGTGACAAGCGCATCACGAATGCACAAACAGCAGCGTGCACAGACACACACACATGAAATATACATGTGACATGACATGCAGAGGCGGAGAGAGACTGTGACTGTAAAAAAAGGGACCATTTCGCTCTGCAGTTTAACACATCCATTGATGGAAAGAGCTGCAGAAACTCTTTCATCTTCAGTCTGTGCAAATATGGAGTTTTCCCAATTATGCAGCACTCCCTCGGTCTCTCACACACTCACACTCACACTCACACACACACACACAGCTAATCACCTCAGATTAGTGTGTGACTGAACACCTCCCCAGCCTGTCACAAAGACACTCCTTATGAATATTAAACACAAATTCAGACTGCGTGTGTGTGTTCTCTCCTGACATATGGCTGCTTACAGGTGCCTTATGTAATCTGTCACCGAATGTGTGGATAACAATGGCCTTTACCTGTATGAGTGACAGAGCTGGAGTTTATAGTGTGTGTGTGTGTGTGTGTGTGTGTGTGTGATACCTAGCCAGGCTGTGATGGCCTCTTTAATTCCCTCTGTGATTGATTCCCCACTCGTCTCCTTCTCCTCGGTGCTGACATCGAGGGAGCGTGTGCACAGCAACCAGGAAGTAAATTACCTTCAGCTGACAGCGTCTTACGGGATCCACATTTCCCAGCAGGCTTTGCTGATGCCAACAGATGCCTCTCTCTGTCTCATACTTGCACACAGAAGCGATGCACTCTACACAGAGGCTAGAAGATGCATGCAGCATCATGAGGACGTACGGTTGTGGATGTATTCAGACATCCGTATATACAGTCCGTGTCCGCCCACACGTAGCTGACACAACTACTACATGTATGATTTAGTGAGTCAGCTCAAGTGTCCTTATTTTTACATAACATTCCCTTTTATCTGCTAAAACATATAGGATGTATACATATAAATGTATTTAAATAATAATAATCTACAACCACACTAGTGACTCTGTGAGACTGTCCTTAGACTCTGATGTTCACCATCTTCGTTTAAAGTGTTATGGTATGTGTCCGATCGCCTCGCTTCCCAGCATTGGACGCTTGATGGGCTGTCACGATGCACTAGGCAGCTGATTGGACGAACGCTTTCACTCGCTGCTCTCAGCTTTCAAACGTGGCAGCTCGTTCGGAAACTTTTTCTCATATATTACGAAAATAGTTCACCAAAATGGGTTTCTGAAAACATTTTAAGGCGAGAAATAAGCCATGATGAATCTTTCATCATGAGTCTTTATTTTAGATTGACAACAGTTCGTTTAAAGGTTTCTAGGAGTTTCCAGAGGACGCGAGTCGTGCCGGATGCCCCTGATTTGAATAAAGTAGCCTAGACCTCAATTTAATGCAAATGAGGAGCGGCCAACGTGACGCTCCGTCTTTTGAATCGCACCGCCACGCTTCCAGAATGCATTGCATGGCTGCTTAGACAATGAATGGGAAGCGTGGACAAAGTACATCTGCTTTTTTTTACATCTGCTTTTGTTGTTCTACATTTTTAACAAATTAAACCAGATCTAAGCAGTTTACAGTTGCTTTTTAATGAGCTGAATTGACCGTATTGTTATTTTTAGAATATATTTTGACAGTTTTAGGAGCCATTATGTCACCGGTTGTTTGTTGACAGTTCTGGAGTTCACCATGTGGGAGATATCCACTGTAGGTAAAAGCAAGTTGGAGAAGATGTGTTTTAACTTTATGAAGTTGTAAGAAAGGTGGATATTCTTAAACGCATATGTCGGCTTCTGCAGAGTCAGAATATATCAAAACGTATTCCTTCCTATAACACGGCTTTACCTTCATCCATTAGAGGTGAGTGCGGGTAGACTTTTTTTTAGAAGTTTATTGAAGAGGTTGACCTGCAAATTCAAAAAGTTATATTAGTTTCTGGATGGGGAAAAAACTTTAAAGCTCAATATCTACGACTTGAACTCCGACTGCAGATGGAGCCTCTCCTCCCGTTCCAGCTCCATCACCAGCCTACTCTATCTTCTTGATAATGAGCCTCAATAACTGGACGCTTTCCATAACTCTGGCTCGCCATAACATCCCTCCTTCGTTTTCCACCCGGCCAACGGGAACGTCGTGATGATGAATGAGTCTTTTTTAAAAAGATATCAAATATTCATCTGCCCCCAAACTCCTGAATGAAAAACTGAGAATATATCATTCACAGAGTGCTCATTTTTACTTTCCCCTACTCCCAAATTCTGAATTCACTTATCCCCGACAAGCAGCGAGGCTCAGAAAGCAGCCGGGTATGAATTATCTTGCAGATTGTTTTATGCATGACGGTTAAGTGTGAGATTCTTTTGACTGATGGGAAGCAAATCAGTTTCCAAAAAAGCTTTCTTAGTCATGATTAGAGTTGCCTGTGGTGCATTATTTTTGGACCTTTGCTAAAGATTGGAGAGATGGGAAGAAAACAAGAAGGGGGGAAATCTTATTTTTTATTCTACGTTTTAAGACTAAGCAGGAAGCATGTTTGGAAACAGACTTTTGAGGAATAAAGGGTGTGTTTGTGTGTGTTGGGGGAGGAGGAGGAGGAGGAGGAATGATGGAGAGGTCTGAAGGTGGGTATGAAGGTGTTGTGTGTCTGCGGCTTCAGGCTGTATATGATGCACATTCACACACCTGGTAACCCCGAGGGACAGGTCGGCAAATTAGAAGTCTAACCTCGACACAACCTTTCCTCTCACCCCGTCTCTCCCTTTTCTGTCCTTTTCCCACCCTCTTTCCCTCATCCTTCACATTTGTAAAAAAAATCCTCATCTATTATGTAGACCTACAAATTAATAAAAGACAAAGTAAGATGATATTATTAAGTAAAAAGGGAATAAATGGAACACTTTTGCTTACATTTTTGGAACATATTCAACTATTTTGTCCATTTTCATACATATTTTAGGTGTTATTTCACCGTCTTCTAAAAATTATGAGCATTAAAAAAAAGGTTTTCTAGGAAATATAATGATTTAAAAAAAAAGTATCTACAGACTGTTTAGCTGTAAAATGAGAAAGTTTGGGACCCAGCAGCCATGTTAAGATCAGTTGAAGAAATACCAAGCACCGCCCACCAGCCAGAACAGCCAATAGGAGCGCTCTCTCCCTGTGATTGGCCAAAGTCTCCCGTCACGGGTTAGATTGAAAACAGAGCCATGAGGAGGTAAAGAAGTCTAGTTTTCTCTCTCAACACTTGAATTACAATTTTATTTTTTAAATTTCTGCCTACTGCAGGTTTAAGTCTCGATCGCTTATTGCGATTTTAAACATTTTTGCGATATGCTGAGCATTGCGATAAGATATATTGCAATATATACTGCGATTTATTGCCTTTTTTTCAACTGCAAATAATGCAGTTTGCCAACACCTGTTTTATCTAATAAGATACAGTTTTCACTCTGCTCATCTCAGAGTTTTCATTCACATATCTTGAGGTCAGAGGGACAGTTTTTCCTCTCTAAAATGTAGCTTAAGTTTGGAGTGTTATTTCGCTAGATAGTGTTATTTTTCTAGTTTTTATATGATCCCAGTATCTTCACTCTGGCTTTAAGACTGAGCCCGCTACGACGTCTGAAAAACAGAATAGTGCCGGTTGCTGTCAAATTGTTAAGAAGTCAATAGTTTATAGTCGACTCCTGCTCAGTATGAGGCTGCTACACTTCCTGGATTGTAATAAATAATGTCCATGAACGTGAACTGGAGCAACAATGCCAATTAGTATGAACTGTTTTTTTTTTTTATATTCTCAGCAGATATTTGTCTCTTTTATCGACTATTTCTCCTGGCAAGTCCAAAACAAGCATTAACACAAATCCCTCTTTAGGACATTCTTCCCCTTCACCTCGTCCCCTCCTCCAACCTTCCCAGTTTGTGACTCACTCTCAATACAAAGGGGAGACACTGGAGCTCTGCTGAGTAAGCACTCCTGAATCTTGAACTACAGCAGAGCCCCCCTGCAGACTTCAACCTACGCACCAACCCTTTGTGTGTGTGGCTTTCCGTCTACGCCCGCCTGTCTTTCCCCATGTCCTCTGGTGTCTTTCTTGTCTCTTTTCTACTTTGCTTGTATTACTTTATTGTCGGTCCATGCATTCTTTCCTCCTCGCCTCTTTTGTCTGAATCTGGCAGCGTGTTTGCACGTCTGTCTGCTCCCTGTCTGTCTTTCTGGCATCTCCACACAGCCCAAATGATTTTTATAGCTTCTCCCCTGCGTCTCCTTCGCCCCCGTAGCCCCCCCACCCCTCGTTTTTCAGTCTCTTTTTCAAGTGGATGAGTAAATGAATCTCTTTGTCTTGCACTGTAGTGTAACCCGCTAATCAGGCCATTCACTGATTACACGCTTCACGCTAATCATGTATGCGTGTGTCTGACTGTGTGCATGTGCAAAACGCAGCCTTTTGTAATAGTGCACATGTTTGTGCGTCTGGTATAACAGCGAGGGGCATTTGTTGACACTAAGCCTTCTCCACGGTGGCGTCGGCTCTTTGTTCGGTGAGACATTCAGGTGCAAAAAATGCAAAATGCGACACGCCGAATCTGGAAGATGATGTATTTACAGCGACTTTTTTGTTACCTGCATGCTGGTGTCTTGGAATGTGTGTGTGCAGGGAGAAAGATAGGAGGAGGAGGAGGAGGAAGAGGAAGGATGTGAGAGGGGTGGAGGGGCGTAGAGGGGAAAACCAATTATCGTCCTGATAACAGGCAGGCTATGGATTTTCTAGCAGGCCTCTTCTGCAGCTCTTCTATTCTGCTTCTGTCTCTCTCTCTGTCTATTTCTGTCTCTCCTGCCCTGTAGTGTAAATTTAAATTCCAATTCAAGGGAGCTTTATTGACACGATAGAGAATCCCAGTAAAGATTGTATAATATATTGTGTTGTCTTTGGCTCCGAGTGTGTGTGTGGTCTGATTAACTACAGGATGGCCTGTTGAAATGTGTCAGACAACAGAGACTGACATTTTGTCAATATGCCCCCCGTCTCTTTGTGAGTGTGTGAGCGTGTGAGTCACTGTGGCCGGCAGGCAGTCACATTAATCTGCATTGTCATGTTGCCCGCCCTTCTGCATTAAGGGGTTTTGTGTCCTTGAGTTGTATCGCAGCTTACAGCATCTCAAGGAGGGTTTGAGATTTTAGAGAAAGATATTTTTCCCCATGTGTCAAATATCAGAAATGTCACAGAAACAGCTGCAGCAACAGCTTGCACCATAACAGTGTAGCATTTTGACAATTAGCTGTGTACATTAGCATCAGCTAAATATGCTCCTTGGGCTATGAAAAAAGTGATATAAAGACCCTTTCACAGCTGACGTCATCATCAATATGCGCGTGCACGCTGGCGACGAATGTGCCGCTTTGCGCCAGCCATCCACACGAGTTCGCAAGCTTTAAACATTTAATTAAAACGGTTAACAGCGGACTCAAGTTCTCTACAGAATTACGGCAGGATCATGACGTTTCAGAGCAACAGGTGTTTTGGTTTAACGAGGGACTGTGTTAACTGGTGACTTTCAGCCGAGTGCTTCCGTAGTTGCTCGTAGTAACTTGCGTAAATGGTTGGCGTAGATAGTAAATACAGATTAGTATGTATTTAAAATTGATTGAAGGCTTTTTTACGTGGACACCTACATGTTCTGTTTGTGTGTCCAACAGTTGCCGTCACTACGAGCAACCACGACGCATTCGGCCGAGAGTCACCGGTTAACACGGCCACTCATTAAACCAAAACACTGTCCGCGTCTATATGGTTGCAAGCTATTAAACGCGTTGACTACCACTGGACACAATCGAAATTGACCGTGATGTAGCGGCCCTTTAAAATAAACTCAATAAAGTCAAAGCTCTGAATTAGTCGTGGTACTTGCCGTTCTGTACATGACCACAGATAATATAGTTGTAAGCATCTAGTGACATGACACACGCTAGGTTTCTCCACCAAATACGTGTATATATCTGGCCACTTGCTAATGTCTTCAACCCACTCACTAGTAGCACACAGATCTGGAAAGTCAATTTGTTTAGGTTGCATTAGCGATCTTTGGTGGTTAATGTCCTTGCATAGCTTGACAAGCTACCGCACTCTGCCGTACTTCCGTTGCCAAAGTGCGCGTGCATACTTACGTACGTCATCGTTGTTTGCAAACTGCAAAAGGGTCTCCAACCTTGACAATTAGCTTCGTTCACACAAAAAGCAACATTTGCAAGTAGTCTAGTTAAAGGTAGTCTTTTAAAGTACTAATTTGCTGCATATTCATTCATTTACAATGTAGAAGAATACAAATCACAAATGTGTCGGCATTAGCGAAACCAGTCTGAGCCGGTTAGCTTTGCTAGATGGACATAATTGTTCCGGTTTTCAAAGCACCATTGAAACAAAGGAGAGTGTGATGATGAACAGCAGCCTGGTAAAGAGCCTGTATATAGTTGTTAATTGAGCCTATTTATGAAAGTAATTATCATTTTTGGATTGGCATAAATGTGTGTGACAACATGGCAACTCATCATCATCATTGCCGTCACTCACAGATGTGACATTTGCTTTCAAATGAAGCTAGTGACACATGCTACGCTAATTTCATTTGAAAGCATCTCAGCAGTCACACAACATCTGGAGCGAGTGGGAGCGCTCCGTGTTTGTCATTTTACACATGCGAAACTCAGTCTAGTAGCAAATGGACGGGAGAAATCATAATAAGCCATCAGAAAAGAGACGAGACGAGATGTTGTACAAACTGAATACTGGTTTTGAAATAAACATACGAGGCGGCGAGTTTATTGTTTATCTCCCACAACAGGACTTGATTATTAAAAACTAGAATTAAAGAGTTGGTTCACCCAAATTACAAAAATATTGGCATCTATCCATGCACATAGTTTTACATAATTTATCTCAGAGATTTCTGCAGCCAACCCAATACAATGGAGGTGCACATAGCACTGGAAAATGATATATAAATGACATGTATCTTCATTTATCTATTCCCAGACAATGTTAAGATGAACAGTTTTCATTGGAATTAATTTGTACTGAAGAAATAGTCTCTGAAAACTATTGACAGCTTGTTTTGAGTAATGACGACACTGATTCTGAAAAGAAAAGTTGCTGTTGAAGTAATTTAAATGTCATTTTTGTGTTGTTGCGTTACCCTGAGAAGTGTTTCTTAGGGGTGTAAATCACAAGTTTTATCACAATACGATATTATTAGATTTTTTTGGACAATGTATGTAGCTGCCATGATACGATTTTGATTTGATTCAATTCAGGGCCCTGCGATTAATATGAAACAATATTAAATGCCCATTGAACACAATCGGTTACATTTATATCAACTCACAAAAAGCAACTAAAATATAATTTGACAGTTTTATTACTGGGATCTTCCAGACATTTAAATGAAAAACAATCTATTCTTTTTAATAACAAAACATAAATAAAAATACACCTCCTTTTGGTCACTATAAAGTGCCACATTTCTCATGTTTAAGTGCAAATGTTTATCAGTTAAGAATTTCAAAATAAGGGTATATTTTAAAGATGATGATGTTTTCACTTTACATCGATATATATTGGATCGTTGATCATTAAATCGATATATCGATCCACATTGATGGATCGTTACACCGCTAGTGTTTCTTATATTTAGTATTATTGACAAAATTTCAGAAGCACCTGTCCATGTAACGCAATACAATTCAACAATTTTACAAACTGCAGCCTTTAAAATGATTTAAAATGGTTTGAAAAAACATTATAACCTTCAATTTATTGCAGGAATAGTTGGATTAGACTGCATTAGTTTTATTAAGGCAACTGAGTGTATATTGTTTTTTTGTATTTGGGTGAACCAATCTTGAAGTTAACAAGTGATTTGCTGCTATTAAGTGCTGCTGTATTCTGGTTTTATCGGTGGTTTTCAACAACTTTTGCAGGTATGGGGACTAAAGTCATGGTATTAAACTAATGATAAATATCTTACAAGAATAGCATGATTCACAGCTGTGATTTATTATAGTTTTGGCGTGGATACGTGTTTAGGGTTTGGAATGATTCTTGTGTCCTTCCTTCGCCTCTCCTGATTCCTCTATCATCCCATCTGTACAGCTGAGTCACCGTCCTCTCTCTCTCTTGCATCCTGAATGTCTCTCGCTCCGTCCGTCCCCTGGGCCGACTGCTTTTAGACTTTCATAAACTCTTTAAAAGGCTCTTTTCTCAAACACACACTTGACCTCGGTGCTCCCTGATAGTCTGCGTCTGCATCCGGACACACACATTTATCTACGCGCACCCACGTTTCACTCCGCAGTGTTTACACACTTAACTTGAAGCAGCCATTAACGCGCCCCGCATTGGTTAGAGTGTATCAGGGTGAATGTCAACGACGTTTCAGTCTGTCGAGCATCTGAAGAACCTGAGAGACGGAGAGAGAGAGAGAGAGAGAGAAAGATCTGTCGGCCCTTTTATCCGTTTGAAAATGTTATCGCACCGCTCTTCATCCCTTCATCCTGCTGTCCCGCTGTAATAATAAACAAATCATATTGCAGTTGAGTTTTGAGCTCAGTGGAATCTTACAGTTAAACAAACTTGGCATTTTAGGTTGCAGATATTCTGATTTACAGTGTCAACAGACATTGTTTTTATGTTTCTTGCATGTACAGATGGATGACAAATGAGCCAAGTGAGCCACCATACATTTGTTTCTGTAAGTGGAGTTATGACCACTCTTGATATTTATTAGGGGTGGGAATCACCAGAGGCTCACGATACGATATTATCACGATACTTAAGTCAAGATACAATCTTAATGCGTTTTCAAACATTCTGCGATATGCTAGTGTTGCGATATATTGCGATTTATGTAACAAAATCCTTAGTTTTCCACGACGTTGCAATGTTGTATTAACCGCTTTTCACCAGCTTTTTAACGAAATATGTCGGGGTGACTCTATACATATATATAGTCATCATAATGCCATTCAAATGAAGGTTATAATCTAAATTCATTCCATTTTAATACAGATAAATACAGTTTAATACAGTTAAAATGTTTAATGTCTTTTAACATAAAAATCCTAAAAAAAAAACATGCTTACGGGGCAAAAATAAACTTCCACTTCAGAACAGAAAGAAAAGTCTCCACAAGCCTTCAGCTCCATTAAATCAATTTCACCACTAAAGATAAGCGTCCTGCCGGCACGGGGCCGATGATGAGCTGTGAAGTCAGAGTCACCGTGACGGCTGCCTGCTGTGTGTCACTGCCGGCCAAAAGATATCTGGCTAGCTGGGGGGGTCTCTACACATTCTCGAGCTGAAATTACACTTGACAATTTCCGATTTTTTATTAAAGCATGTATTTCATCTGATTACACTGCAAGAAAATGAATTGCAAATTTGATTAAAACAAACATCTAAGCTTTTCACTGTCAGTGTTAATGCGTTTAGTTAGACTCGATACTAGATACTAGAGAGCACAACACGTAAATCAGACAGTAGATTAGTCTATATGAGTCATTTTCACACGTTTCTGCTGTCATTTATTGTGATTTTACCTTTTAATTTGTCACTCGTCTGTACTGCATGTGTGTGTTTTCGTGGGATTTATTGGAATGATCCCAAATCTCACTGTCACGCCTTAAAGTAATCATGAAGGCAAATCTGCTTCTGTGTTGATTGGATTAGAAATTGTCTGCAGGATATTGGAACGTTTAATACGATCAATTTTAGATTAATCCCAGATATTCTCTGTTTTTCCATCATGTCTTTGTCTCCAGTGCTAAAGCTTTATACACTCTCCATATTGCATGTAGAAATGCACTATATATATCACTATGTATGTGTTGATGTGCACTTAGAGTTTTGTACTAACAGGAAATGACAGAAACTGCCGACAGATGCCAATCAAACTGCGATTTCGGAGCACAAGTGCCAGGTTCAAACATCACAAATAGTGAGCAAAACTGTGTTTTTTTTACCATGAATACATTACTTTATGTTTTACTTGTGGAGCAGTCCACATTTTTTCCTTTTCCTTTTGTGATTTACATAAATGTGAAACAAAATGGGCTGCAATGTAATCCTATTGGGGCAAGCTGGCACCGTCATTTACTGTACGTCCACTGGAGGTGCTTGTTTTTGCCATGACGGGCTCTGATTGTTATTAAATAAGTCATTCATGCTGAAGCACATCTCTGGTAAACACAAGATTTAAAGTGATGCTTTTGTGTAATTCTTTGTGGAGAAACTAAAAATTTCTTCGGTCGATGACAGCCCTATAGAAGCTGGTTTATATTGGATCTGCTTAGCATCATTTTGTCATTTTTTTCGAGCTTGAAAAACCACAAAACCCAGTTAGAATTTGATAATAATATGCACTTGGGACACAGGTTTTTTTATGGGGCAAAATGCTGAAACCAAAGTACCTGAGCTGCCAATTAAAAAGCTTTCAAGAACTGCTTCTTTTGAATCACGATAATACAGTCGAGTGGAATTATTTGCTTGGATGACTTCAGTATTTCCACTGAAACAAAAGGCTTAACTGGTGTTGATACACTGGTGTGTGCTTTAACGAGAGAGAGATGGTGTTTTTATATGAATGAGACTGTCTGTGTGTGTGTGTGTGTGTGTGTGTGTGTGTGTGTGTGTGTGTGTGTGTGTTTGTGTTTGTGTCTTTGTTTGGAGGCCTGTAGAGGTTTTCTGAGAGTGTGTATCGCTTACGGTCATGTTTGTGTGTTCATGCTCTGAGTCTGAACTCCAGATGGTCCCCAGTGTCTGACTGGGCTGTAAATAGCCATGGGAAAGCCAGAGAGAACACACACACACACATTCACACTCTTTTTAGGACGTTTTCTTTTCAGCATCCAGAGATTTGGCTTCGGAGTAAAGCTCTCTTTCTCCTCGTCCTTTTATTCTCTCCTATTATACCAGTTTGGGTCTCGTCTCCCCTCACACACACAAAGAAATCTCAGTTTCTTATAAGGTGTTTTTCCTCTGAGAATGTGTGTGCGGATCATTTTCACACAGGCTGCTCTCTTTGTGTGTTTTCCAGAATTGCTTTTCTTGTCTTGTATGTGTGCTGGGTGTTGACTTTGGGGTAGATGCTATGAAATTTCATTGGTGCGATATCTTTTTATTGATTATGAGAGCCTGTGTGTGTGTGTGTGTGTGTGTGTTGCTGGGTTCGCCTTTACGAGCAGCCAAGGGTTCAGCAATATTTGTTCATTTTTCATTTTTAATGTGCGACGTTCCACAACATAAAAAAACAGGTGACATTTTAATTTCCTTGTGTACCTTTTTAAATATATTGAAAATCGAAACAAACAGCAACGAGAAAAATAAGAAAGAAAGGCTCGCTTACAGTCAAGATGGCAGCAAATTTCCAACAAAACAGGAATTTATGAATGTCGTATTATGCCTAACTTTAGTGGACCATCTGGAAATACGCTCTGGGTAATGCTCCGGTTCAAAATTAGACCAAACCTTTCTGTTTTTGAGGCCAAAATGTGGCCTGCAACAGACTTGGTATGGCCTGTTTTTAGCGTAGCTGATTGCTGGAAAGGCTTTTTGCTACTGAAGCAGTTTTCAGTTCACTTTTGGCCCTACTGGACTGAGAGATCAGCAGTCACTGATTTTATAAAACAGTCAATAATATAGGGTTTTCAAAAAATGTGAATCACCGCAACAAGGAGAGGACCTTGAGCATACAGTCACGAATAAGCACCAAAAACATTTGGCTGATTGGTCCAGTAGTAGGCGAGATTAGCCGCGGACAGACGCACACACATGACCGAACCAAACACATGATCCCGGCCGGAGATGACGAACATTCAAACCCCTATGTCGTACATCTTGTAAAATAGGCAGTCAGGCTGTAGAAGATCGGTAAAATGACAGCCATAAGAAATACATCTCTATAAAAACACTTTGGGAACCACTCGTGTTTAGAGACACAAAATGTCTCTGTCGGCTATATCGAACGATGCCGGAGTGTTGACAATGAGAAAAGGGAGAATTCAAAGCTCTAATAGTAACACTAGTATCAATGTTTTCCCCATTGGAAAGATAAACTCTTGTTTAAATTCAAACAGCTTGTCCAGTTTATCTCTAAAATGCTCTTCCTCCATATACTTTATCACTTTAGGGATTAGGAAAGAGAAAGTGAGAGGTAAAGAGAGTCATCCCACTCCATTTTAAAGAGTTCGACACTCTAGGAAATGCATTTATTTGCTTTCTTGCCCAGAGTCAGAAGAGAAGATTGATAAGATCTGTCTATTAAATATGAAGCCGGTGCCAGGAGAGGGTTAGCTTAGCTTAGCATAAAGACTGGAATCAGGGGGAAACTGCTAGCCTGGCTCCGTCCAAAGTGAAGTGGTATCGTCCAAAATGTCGAACTATTCCTTTTAGAGGTTTGCTGTACGATATCCAAAACATTAATACAGCAGCAAACAACTATTTGATAGCTACGCTTTGATTACTGATTACTTGCCATGTTGAGAGCCGTGCGGAGGCAATAGAAATGCGCCCAATCTCGCATTTAGCGCCTTTAAAAAATGGTTGTATATCAGTACAACGCCTCATACCCATTGCTTTTATCAGAACAACTAAGTACTGGTGGTGGGCCTGACCCGCTTGTTTCCAATTTAGCTCGACTTGTTCTTAAAATGTTCAAGAAACACAGTCAGCAGCGTGTTGAAATTCAGCAGAAGAAGTTCCCCGCGTGTCACACAAAAGAACACTTCTTACAGGCAAATTCTGGAAATAAGTTGAAATGCAAACAGTTGAACTTATCTCAGCCCCACTGGGACTTTAAGACTCAGCATGAGATGAAATCACTTGTTAGGGCGAATACTGTTGCTTTGCAGAAACAGCTGGTATTCATAGACGAGGGTAGGGAGTGTAGAGAGAGATGTGGCGTAGCTGATAGAGGGATGGAGAGATGACAGAACCATTATGGTGACGCTCCCTCAGTCGCTCTCTCTCATTTCTAAACTCTGAATCTGAAACCTCGCATTGCTGCTCAGACAGCCGTCGCAGACACGCTGATAGTGACTGGCATCCAGGCCATTTTCACAAATGAATGGAGCTTTCACAAATGATCTGTCACTCCTTTCTCTCTCTATCTCATCTCCCCGCGCTCTTCTCGGTATGATGCCGCGTCTCTGCACCAGGCTTCGGACACACATTTAGAAACACACACCCGCCACCACGCACGGTCCCAACTGTCATCTGCCACCTCGGCTCAGCGGGAGCAGTCGGCCCAGATCTCCGTGCTCTGCTTCCTGAGGTGTGTTAGCTGGATGAGGGGGCGTCTGACCGTCTGTTACTGCCATGGAGGACATCGGCGGGGGCACGGCCGGGCACCAGCGGGTCCCAGCGGGCGTCACCCTGCCTGAACCTGAACAGAGACTCACTGCTCACATGTCACAGACAGGCCTTACTGTTATGTCCCTTTCACATACTGTACACAGATAAAATGAGGAAACCTTTGCCTCAAGCTCAAACGAATTTATTTATCCATAACCAATCAACCTTCAAATTACCTGAGAAGAAATGTTTTTAATTGTTGTATGTGATGTCTTCAAATAAGCACCTTTTGTTACTATGTACTGGAGACATACAGTATTTTCACTACAAGCCATGCAGTGGAAGAAAAAGGTTATCTTATCTGAAAGGGCGGGTCCATCTGAATTCTTTTCTGTTTTTCTCAAACGGAAACGCCCACTCAGCCGTTGCAAAAAGCTGTAACGTAGGTTACCAAAGTAAGCTAATCAAATCTAATCAATAAGGTTATTAATAACGTGAACGCTAGCACTACCTGAAGTTTGGAAATAACAGAAAGGGTGAATTTTTGAGGAGGGGTTGTATGTATACTCCCATGTTCTGTGAAGTCAAATTACTGTTTTTGTGAATGGAGTCTGGTGGCTTTAAAGAGAGCGATATAACAGCTTCAGTTCCCCGTCGGAAAGGGCTGCCTGATGGCGAGGTAAAGCGGCTGTGAACAGGAGCAGTCTGTCGATTATTTTCTCGATTAATCAATTAGTTGTTTGGTCTACGAAATGTCAGTCAAGAGTGTTATTATAAAATCACTAAAACCGATTAATCGATTATCAAAATAGTTGGCGATTCATTTAATAGTTGACAACTAATCGATTAATCGTTGCATCTCTAAAGTGTACGCTATATTTTGCATATTTTCACAGCTTTACCTCGCCTTCAGGCAGCCCTTTCTGACGGGGAATTGAAACCGTTATATCGCGGTCTTCAAAGCCACCAGACCCCATTCACAAAAACTGTGATTTTACCTCGCAGAACACTGGAGTTACTGATCTACCGCTGCATCGATTGGTTAGTTTGCAGCTTCCATGCAGGTACTCCTGTCTGCTTCTCCAAACTGGGAGCATGCTAAACCGTCATTTAAGTGACTGTATGTCACCTAAATACACTGACTATAAGGATGTATATATATACTGTACATGTAGCAGCGTCATCATGCAGATACCTACGTCAGGTCACGTGGGAAAACGTTTTTAGAAGGACTTGAGAAAATAGTATTTTGACACTAAAACAGACATAGTGTGACCAAAATTTGAATGTTTGGATATGAATACATAAGGAACACCACTGGAAAGCTACAGAATGATATAAAAAATAAACCTTTTAATATAAATTATTAGCACCAGCCTACTTTAAAGTTGCATCTCTAAATCCTAAAACCCAAAAGTTTCACTTTACCCTAAGACGACTAAGAGAATTAGTAATTCTTCCATGTATATTTGATCCATGAGTCATTCTTTTCTGATTAAAACATGCACTGCTGACTGCTGTCTGCGTGGTTACATAATGAACTCGTTTTAATTGGGGAAAGTGGCTGCTTATGATGCTGTATGTGACTTCAGTCGTAATTGCAATGCAAGATACGGCACAACCCTTTTCTCTGAAAGGTGTCTGGAAAGATTAGGTGATAATTAGTTATATCCGTTATGCTGTATGCGTGTTTGGGGATGAGAAATATGGTGATATTTACTGTGGGACGATATACGTAGTATGCATTTTCAATTCAGTTTTCAATACATTATACTCGGTTAAATGACCTCAGAATGCACCGTAGTCTAGATATTATTAGAGAGATATATTACCAAATTTTAAATGACATTTGTAGTATACGAACTGTAGAAAATTAAAAAAGAATGTCCTCTAAAAACTTTCTGAGGACATTTTAGAGCTAATTTGGTGTTATTAGTCATTTTTATGAGCTTTGGATGGCTTACCTGAGGCGGTCAGGCCTCGCTGTAATGTCAGATTCTAAATGTCTTCCTACAGTTCAGTCTTAAAGACACTTATGTAATAATGAATTGGCTTTGACCCCCCTCTTTTGGGGTTGCCTTGCGTTTATTGTTAATAATCTACAGTATATTCCTTTAACGTTTTTGTTGTACCTAGTCAGCAGAATTCAACTTCACGGCATGCAGTCTGTTCGTACATCTGTGGGTGCATGTTTTGGAGCCCTTTGACCTGATCGATGCACCTGAACGCCCCTCCTAGCTCAGCAGAGTATAATGGCTGCTCAGAGGTCGCGACCTCTCTAATGAGCAGCTAATTTGTTGACTCAGTTCCTCGGACTGTGATGTCACGACAGCAGACATGCAGTTATTTGGCTCGGCTCTGCTCACCCACCCCGAGGCTACGAATCACCATATTTAACTGCGTGTGTGCCCAGGAGCTGTTTCTGTCAGCAGTTATTACGTGTTAGCGTGGGAGTTTAAGACATGAAGTGTGGTCGTCAGCACTGATCCTATAAAGATTATACTGAATATGTAGTATGTGCATGTTGTGTGTTATCTCTGAGGCTGCAAATATCTATACATACTCTGCCTTTGTGACTGCTTAAAGCCTGTAGCTAGTTTTTTTTTCTTACATTAAATTATTTAAAATCAGCACTCTCAGCTTGATTGAGTGTACATATACTTATACTTGTTTTATCGATAAAAAAGTGACATTGTTTTTTGTCGTTTTACTATCATATAAGACAAAGATTAGCAGCAAATTCTTCTCACATTTGAGGAGTTGGAACCATGAAATGTGTTGCTATTTGCTTGAAAAATGACTTATTGATTACCAAAAATAGGGACTGTCTAGTGATTAGTGATAGTGATAGTGATTGACTGTGGAGCGACTAAACCAGTGGTTCCCAACCTGGGGGTTGGGACCCAGCAAGGGGTCCCAAGATACAACTGAGGGGTCATGAGATGATTAAAGGCCCATTCATACCTTTAGCGTCCGCGTGTCCGCTTGGTCTGCGTGACATAAATGTCATCATCCGTCCACGTCCACGAGCGGCAGCACGGACCCTATGTGGATGTCCGTGTGCAGCCCAAAATTTGTGACTGCGCAGACTGTACATGCTACCGTTGCGTTCAACATTACAGTCCAGTTGGTGGCGTATGTATCTCTAGCTGGTTTGCCAAGAAGAAGAAGAAGAAGATAACAAAGTGGATACTTGTTTTGAAGAGAGGTTGTGCAAGGAGAATTCATTCATATAATTTGTCTTTAAAGGAATACGAAGACAGCCAAATGGTGTTGAACTCCTGGCAAACAACGTTATGGTGCATTACCATCACCAACTGGAATGGAGTGTGGGTTGGGAAATGCACATGCGAACCGCGTCCACGTGACCGGTACTAGTCCACAGCTGTCCACTGACACGGAACGCAGAAAGTATGTCTGAGGCTTAAAGGGGATAAGAGAGAAAAACATATTTCTCTTACACATATGTAGGATTTGTTTTCTAAATTTTGCTTACTTTCACCTCTTTCACTTCCACCCCTGAAATAACTCCAATTAAACAGAGTCTCTTTGGCTTTGAACTGCCCTCAAATCATGTCCGCAGTATGGCGATTACCTGTGATTAAGTGTTGCAAGTGGACTTTGCTTCACTTGGGACTTCACTTACAGGCCAAAAAAGTTTGCAACCACTGCACTAATGAGTGACTAATAAAGGAAGCAAATGTAATGACTGTGAGCAGCCAAACGCTTTGAGCTCACTCTCATATTTAAACTCTTGTTTGTGGAGCTATAATGCTTATGATTAACTTGGATTCCAATTAAAATGTCAGGTGGCATCTCGTTCCAAGGTCACAGTGTTCTCTCCATCGCTGGAAGATGTTTAAACCGTTTTGAATTCATAAAATAAGGAGCTTTTTAACTAGACTGTGTGGCATTTTCTTTGGGAAGTTGTTGTGTTTCTCAAACGGAAAATTCCCCACGAACTTCATGACTTTTAGTCCTCTGTGCAGCACATTATACATTACATTAGTCAGACCTTTCTCTTCTGTTTGTTTTAGCGCTCTGGGAGAGCAGGAGGAAAATCTGGCAGAGGCTTTAAATTAAGCCTGAACACAAACTCCAGAGAGAGTTTGTATTTGTACCTAAAGTTATAGCTCAGGTTCAGCCAGTAATTGACTTGGGGTGAGTTTGAGGTCAAAATGAAAGGTTGAAGGTAAGATTTGCAATGAAACACATCAGAAAAATGCAGTTTTATCCAGCCTGGTTGTGCTCCTCGAAACCAAGATTTAGGTGCTGCTCTGATTTAAAAAAACCCACTGTGATACAGCAAAACCGAATGCCTGCAATCCTTCAGAGTTCTCCCACAATCCAAAGGGCTCTCCCCCTCTCTCCTCCTGCTGTGGCGATGGCCACGTGGGAGTCAAGTCGCTGCTCAGCCCAGGATTTTTTATTGATCGGTTATGGAGGAGCCTCTCCGGCAGCTTCCCTCGTTGCCTATGAATCATCTGGATAACTGTGTGGTGCGTCGGCCGGCCTGCCTGCCACTGTAATGCATCAAAAAAAGGATGTACAGGAAGGTGTGTTGATGGCTCATGGAGTTTTCCTTCACATAACCGCCCGCCCTCTCTCTTTTTTTAAGCCATTACTGTACTGCTGAGCGTGAATAATCACTCTGCTGGCAGCAACTCAACGCTCTCATTAATTTCAGCGACAAAAGAATTGATCACAACTGTAATTTCGCCATTCACACCAGCAATATTTTACTTTGCAAGAAGTCTTGAACAGGCAATTCAAGATAAAACGAGTAAGGCCCCTTGAATGAATTTATATTTAATTGCACAAAAGAGCCGGCTACACGGAAGAGCAGCGACTGCGAAACAAAGAGAGATTTTTTTAAAAGGATCCTGAAGTCGGTATTGTGACGGATTGTTTTTTTAAATGGTGGTAATAGTGGAAGGAGTGCAAAACTCCTGCTTTGTTCTTTTTGGTTTTCCATTCTCCTCCTCTCTACTCGTGGTTGCTGTTAGCAGATATTCACTCCCAACATGAGATCATCTGCAGCAGAGCTCATCAAAGTCCAATTTTACGCTGTGAAGCAGAAAATGTGAACTGCTGGTGTCATCTGGAAGCCAGCGTGCAGCGTGTTGCATGCCGTCTAATGAAAAATAAAGTTCGACCAACATTTAGGACTCAGAATATTCCAGCTAATACATGTTGGATTTTATAGTTATACATGCATAAATGCAGATTTCTTTTAGAGATGATCCCTCCAGTTTGGTCAGTAAAGATGTGACGCTTTTATATACTGGAAGCAGATTATGTCACTGTTAAAATAACGTCATATTGATCTACTGTAAATGGCAATTTGTGATGTGAGTGATGAGTTAATACAGTTTACTGGTGCATCTTTAATGCAGTGGTTCCCAAGACAGATCTAAGGGATCATGAGATCATTAACACGTTAGGAAAGACAAGAAAACATATATATGCTATATCAAATTTGTTTTGTTTTTTGAGACATTTTTCTTATTTTTGCTGTTTTCTTCTGAAAAACCAGATGGTTTTCTTGTTGTTTCTTCAAAACAACAAGAGGGTAAAAATCACTCATAGCTCATAAAAATATATAACCTTTGACAAAAGGCCACTAGTGTTTTGTTTTTAAAGGGTCACACCAAAGGTTCTTCTGTAGTTTATTTGTATAGAACCTTTCAATTACAAAGGCAATTCAAAGTGCTTTATGGAAGGAAAAAGAATGTACAATGAAGATCAAAATCAATCAATTGACCCTTCCTAAGTCCCACCCCCCTTAGTTATTGTTGCTAGGTCGGACAAGCTAGACAAAAAGAAACATGGCGATGTGCCGCAGTGTGTATAATAGTTTCTGGGCATCAGGAAATAGTTTCAAGAAGCCAACAGCAAGGTCTACAGTAAGCGATGGAAGGATATATTCTCGATGAAAACTTTTTTACTCAGGTAACATTTCCTGTTGGGATGTTGGATGTCGTTTATATCCAATGAATAACACCAAAAGTATTATTATTATTATTATTATTATTATTATTATTATTATTAGTAGTAGTAGTAGTAGTTTGTCTTTATATTTGGCTGTTTCCCCTTGCTTTTATTTTATTTATTTATTTATTTAGATTCAATTTAATTCAATTTTTATTTTTGATTTTTTTCTTTTCTTTTTAAAACAATATTTATTTATTTATTTTTTCGCCTCACATAAAAATATAGCTTTTGTTTGGATTTACATACTGTGTGATGATTATGTTACAGCATGTTCTTTGCCTTATTCATTGATGTATGATGCAAGGAGAACAAAGAACATGTATGGTTTGATTGAGTCAATAAATAAAAAGTAAAAAAAAAAAATCTGGAATAGCAGGATGTAAACAAAACTACTCAGGGAATCTTTAACTTGGGATGCAAATAAGATAATTAGGATGTTGGTTCGTTGGTGCAGCATCACCATGTTTTGACTCAGTGTACTCCTGTAGCTTTTATAGCATAACGACCATCTTGGCTTGTTGCTCTGCGCTGCATCACAGCCCGTCTCTCTCTCCCGCCTTCTCGCCTCCTGTCACTTTGTCATCCGTGGCCCTCACACATCTGCCTGGTTGTGATAATAGCTACCCCTGTCAACAAGAAGCCGGGGAGGGCAGCAGAACGCCGAGGGGCCTCCACACACACACACACACACACACACACACACACACACACACACACACACACACACACACACACACACATGATCACACCCACACACACGCTGCACCAGGCACACAACCTCAATTCAATTACAAAACGTGTTCCCCGGCCTGATGATCGCGGGATCGGTAAATGTTTGCCTGCTCAGTGAACGCTTGGTTGCTGCCCGGAGCCGGCGAGTTAGTTAGCATGCAGGATGTTCATGGAAGGCTGAGCAGACGAGTGGGAGGAAGAAAAGAAGAGGAGGACGAGTGGAGGAAAGAAGGGACGAGAGAAAGAGAGAAAGTTTGAAATCGTCGCCGCATCACAGCCTGCTACCAGACCTTTGCTTTCGCTCTTATTCTACAACACAGACACATTTTCGAGGGATTTTCTAGACAAAACTATCTGTCAGTAATCAGATATGGTGGAGCTGGAAGACTATTTTTCTGCACACTCACTGAAGACCACTTAAACTAAAATCATAATAACACTGTGTCCATTTTAACAAATCATTTACCTTATTGTTCAGTTTTTTTAGCCACACTAGCAGCATGACTGATGTTGGCAATGTTGATCAGTTGGTGCAGCCGCTTAGACTGTTATCAGGTCATTAAATGGGCGTTATCAGTGGTTATCAGCCTCATAGATGTGGGTCAGAAAGGGCCTACTACACCCACTAGTAGGTTTTATCATCTATTCACATGGCGATCACAGAAAGAAGGAATAAAGGAACACCATAGTGACCTCTTGTGACAATAGTAATTATGACAGGAGCAGAAGCAGAAGTCAGGCGCTGTAGTCTAGACGGCGTTAGACTCCGTGTGGGGTAGAGGTCGGTAGGGGTGGGAATCGATACGATATTATCACAATACTTAAGTCACGTTATGATCATATTGCGATTTTAAACATTTTGCGATATGCTGAATATTTCAATAAGATATATATTGTGATTTATTACCTCTTTTCAACTGCAAATTATGCAGTTTGTCAACATCTGTTTTATCTAATAAGATACAGTTTTCACTCTGTTCATCTCAGCTAGTCGATCCATCACTTCATCAATGGCCAGTATGTTACAGTGGGAAAATTCTCCATGTCATGCAGTCCGTGCAGCAGTCCGTCCCACCTTCCAGTCCCGGATGAGCAGAGAGCAGCACGTCGGGCCTCCACATCATAGTCCCACGGCACCCCGTCCAGCCCGGACAGCTGAGGCAGCGATGCCCAAGGCTGCACTAGCAGAGTGGAGCTCTTTCTTTTTCCGCTCCCCAGTGGTGGCCTACTGCTACTTGTCCACTAATTTTACAATCGGTGCTTCCCTAGTTTGGTGCTTAATAGCAAATGTTGTAGTGAGTATTGTATTAAAATAGACTTAAAAAAAAAAGTAAAAACCTATCCTTTAAGAAAAACATTTCATGTTGCAGGGCAGACATTTCTTGCAGTGTGTAAAAAATGTGTAAGTGACACCATCCATCTTCGCTGCTTAGCGTCCCTGTGGGTTTTGCTGAGTCACATATTGCAGGTCATCTGAGTCTGTGAGAACGACTGTGGATGAGTAGGCATTCGTACCTTTGTGAATGTGTGTGTGTGTGTGTGTATCTGTATCTCGTGTCTCGTTTTGTGTGTGTGTGTGTGTCCTCAGTCTTCTTAATGGAAAGGTCTTTGGCACCAGCTGCGATTTCCTGGCCCGATCTAAACCAGGCAAACTAGACAGGCTGTACTGTCTGCTCTGTGTCTCCCAGACAACCGCTGGGGGTGAAACTGAGGGGTCAGATGGACGGGGGCAACACAGAGAGAGGTGTGTGTGTGTGTGTGTGTGTGTGTGTGTGTGTGTGTGTGTGTGTGTGTGTGTGTGTGTGTGTGTGTGTGTGTGTGTGTGTGTGTGTGTGTGTGTTGCTGTCCCGAGGATGTTTTGCTGCTGATTCAGAGGCCCAATATAGAACAGAACACCAGAGCTTTTTGTATGCCGTGCTGCACGTGTTGCGTGTTTGTGCTCAGTTTTGAGGGGGATGGCAGTGTCTGTCCATTGGTCAGTTGGTGGAATACCTTGAATCCATTGTGAAATGTCTTGAGAACTATTGTATGGATTGTTGTAATCCTTAAATGCTAATATAGCAGCTTAACATGCTAACATTAGCATGATTGGACTACAACAACAGGACTATATTAGGACATGTTATCATGCTAATGTTAGCATTCAGCACAAAGTTGAGTCTAAGTCATAGACTGTATATAAGAAGTGGACGTAGTCACCGTGTCGTCACCCGTTGGTTTTTGGACTGCTGTTTTGAAGACTCGAGTTCAGCATTTTGGCCGTGTGCCATCTTGGTCTTTTGCAACCAGAAGTGACACGAGAGAGTGGAGCTAAGTTCAACCGAACACAGTACAAGACATTTTTCAGTGACCAAAAAGGTTAGAATTAACTCTCATGAACTGGTAACACACTGTGAAAGGGTTAAAGTTGTAAGATTAAAACACGGACAACGCCGTGGTAGCGACTTGTCAATCACAAGACAGCCACGCCCTAAAGCATACCCTGCTTTATGGTCTATTTGACTCTAAATGGGACCATAATTTACTAAATGAACATCATGCTGTATTGAAAAAGACTTGAAATTAGCGATTGAGACCAAAAACTCATGTTTTCAATGTTTACTGAGGTAATAAATCAAGTGAGAAGTAGGCTCATTTTCTCATAAACTTCTATAGAATCAGACTTCTTTTTGCAACCAGAGGAGTCGCCCCCTGCTGGCTATTAGAGAGAATGCAAGTTTAAGGCGCTTCTGCATTTGCTTCACTTTTCAGAACCGGAGGTTTCCCACTGGTCTAAGTACAGCTGACTCAACAACATGGCTTTTACTTTGACACCATACTTAGGCCAAACTTGTCGCATGAAGCCAAAATGGTTGAACTGCAGAGTGATAAAGTACCCGGATCTTCTGACGATCTTCTGCAACCAACAGCTGATTTACAGTCATCTCTTTCCCAACATAAGGGAAATTGTTGTAATTCCACCATTTGGCCACTACGAAAATTTGCTCCAAAGCCTGGCGCTCTTCCTGGGGGCTTGGTTGTAACAACAACAACAAAGTTGTGTCTCCATTTTTCACACAGCCAACAAGGAACAAGGAACTATCGAGCCTCACAGGCCTGCTAGCATGTCGATAGACTTTTAATCTTGTTGTGGTCAGAAAGCAGAAGAGAGATAAAGTCGCAAGAACCAATACAATACCACTGAGTACTGTCCATGAGAAGAATGTGGTGAAATGAAGGTACTGAAAGAGAAACACTTGAACCACATGAACTCAGTTACAGAGAATAACAGTAGAAAGTCAAATGAGGTAAAAATAGATAACTGAGAAATCTAATGCGAGTTTTCCTGTGTGAGTTCATAGATGCACTCCTTTTTACTGCATCCAGGTGTTGAATTACATAATCCTGCCTGCCTGGGATGATGACACAGCAGTTTACTGTATATTGTATGTCTGTGTGTCCACTGGTCACAGTATGTAGCCTTAAGCGGTAACGCTGAGCCATGCAAACCCTTTCTCTTTCTCTGACACACACAGACATTTCCTCAGACATCCATCTCTGCACCCACTCACATTCTCTCATCGCAGCACATTTCCATCCCATCTTACTCTGTAAGTCCAGAGGAATCCACCATGTGCTGTGGAGGTTTTGCCAGCAGAGCCATGTGCAGCAGATGTACGTGTATCATATGATATCGAGAATGTTCTCAATAGCACACAGACCTTCTTTCGACATGACACACTGATGCTGGTTTGTCTAGGTCAGGGCGAAATTATACTGATCCGTTAATACACTCAGGTCAGAACTGTTTACACAGCGTCTACAAGTTTTTGACTCAGCGTGCGTTTTCAAATCCCAACACGGTCATGTTCGTGTCATCAGAACTGGCTGCCGCGCTGCAAAGTCTCGCCAATTCTCACAACAATTACACGCTGACTCAACACTTGATCTAGTGGCCCGCCAGTTTAAACGCTCAAACGTTTTTGGCTCGCTGCCTGCTCTGTTTACTGTAATTGAGATTTAAGATGCTGTTGAATTAGATTATGATGAGCTGAGTCGCGGTCTCTCAAACGCACACAGCAGTTGGAAATTGGATGAGAAAAATCAATAATGCAAAAATTTAATTATGAAAATACCATTTGCAGCACAAATATACTGAGGTGCAGTGTTATTTTTTGATACACTCTTAATAAACTAGCTAATTTATAGCATAGTTATCCTCTTAGTTTTCTCCCCTTTTTTCTTTTTCTTTTCAATTTTTATTCCTGAAGCATATTCTCAGCTGTCTTTTCCGCGAGATGACCTTGTTTACTGTAAACTGTCGTGATATGTATCCTATTCTTCTATCCTCTAAATCCAGATTATGTTTAATGCCAACATTCAGCACACAGCAACTATGGTATGGTCAAGGTTATGGAAAAAATTGTGATTATGGCAAATAATTTACGTTTAAGGTTACAGTTAGGCAACAAAAAGCATATTTTGGTAAATACCCCCATGTGCTTTCTTGCTGAGAAGTTACACCTTCTGCGTCCGGGAGTATGCGAAGGTCCGCTAAGGTCCGCGTGACGTAAATCTTGTAATAATAGGATGTATGTGTAGGCTCTGTGCGGACCGGCAATTTGTTGTGACCACGTGGACAATCCGTCCTCCGTCATGAAGGGGTTAACGTAGCTGCATCACGTCAGTTATATCAGAACTGGGGAGTATTTCCTCACTGAAAGAGGAGCAAAGAACGGCACTGAAGGCTTTTCTCGATGGAAAAGATGTTTTCGCTCTTCTCCTGACTGGCTTCAGCAAGAGTTTGATTGACAGATGGTTCATCCAATCACCTGCAAAGTTGCCTGCCCTTTTCCAAACAGTTTCCGATGACGGCTTCTCAGATGGTTCTGTGTAACAAACCCTCTGACATGGTCAGGTTAATCTTAAAGTGCAGAATTGTCCAATATGACCTTAATTCCAACAATACTGGAAAATCTGTCTGTTAAAAAGTAAAGCAGCTTGCGACTGGAGGGTTGCCAGTTCAACTCCTGGCTAGAGTGACGAAGGTAAATGTTTTCCCTGAATGACCAAATCCGATTTAGGTAATAAGCTTTGCCTGTAGCCTTCCAGAAACTGTGGTTGCCCAATCTCAGCTCCTGCAACCACCTTATGATGCATCACGCTGCTGGTGGCCCTTCAATACGTACCATTATCTAATTTACACCACTGCTGTGACACGTCTGGCCCAAGCTGTTAACCTGATAGTGACCCGAGTTAGCCAACCGAGACAGTAAACCCGGATTGGCCACTTTGCAGGCTCGGCTGACCTAATATTAGCTGTCACAGTGTTTTGAGTGAGAAGGTGTGAGAGTGGCCGAGACTGTGATTGATTGTGTTTGTTGCTTAGGTGTATTTGGCTTTGCTGTCCCACATCAATCACTAATATGGATCTGTGGACTTGAGCTATGCAAGTGTTTCCCTTCGGAATAAACCTCAGTCCACTGTAAAGATATTCTTGGTCTGCTGTGCTGCATATGAACTAGGTCATACTGTATGCGCTCGGTAAAGTACAGTACAGTGCTATCCATGCGCTCATGCATTTTTCATGAGCCTGTGTGAGAGAGAGGTTTGTGTGCTTTCGTGTGTGTGTGCTGCGTCTGTCTTTGAGCTAAGCAGGGACATCTTCCTGGGAAATCTCCCTCAGTATATCCGCTATCTTTAATTAGAAAGGGCAGCAATGAAGAAGAAGAAGAAGAGAGTAAATGGAGGAGTGTCTGAGAGAGCCTACAGGGTGGTACAGTGAGCCCAGAGAGAGGAGGATGGCGGGAGTTGAATGAGAGGCGAAGAGATGAGCTGGAGGTAGAGCGAGAGGAAGGATCATAGAGAAAGATGGAGGGAAATCCCTGTGCCAAGAGGATACACACAGCTGCAGTTACGCAGCTTGACGAGGAGAATCGCTATGACTCACCATAGACGACCTATGTGCTCTGATTCTTTATTATACTGCATTTTAATCTCCAGCTCAGCGCACTCACTGCCGCTGAGCAGCTTATCCTTACAGCAAGAAATCTGACCAATTACGGACACCGATTTGTTGTGTAATAGCATTTTAACAAAGCTCAGTTGTACAAATTAGTAGATGAGGTGAAACTTTAATGTGGGGAAATTGTGGGCATCGCAGCCGCAGTGAATAAAGTAGATAGAAGAGTGGAATTTACCCTGTAAAATAAAAAGCTTTTAAGAAACAGAATGTGTAACTATTATGGAAGATTATGAATATATGTAATTATAACAAAGCGCATATTGAGAGTATTGCAACCATTGACTATATATAAGGAGTGGATGTAGTCACCGTGTCGTCACCCATTGGTTTGTGGACTGTTTTGAAGCCTCGAGTTCGGCATTTTGGCCGTCGCCATCTTGGTTTTTGTCCATCACCATCTTGTTTTTTTGCAAACAGAAGCGACACGAGAGGGTGGAGCTAAGTACAACTGAACGCTGAATAAGACCAAAATGTCACAATTACCTTTCATGAACTGAAAACACACTGTGAAAGGGTTAAACTTGTAAGACGAAAACACAGACGACTCCCAGACCAGACAACGCCGTGGTAGTGACCTGTCAATCACAAGGTAGCCACGCCCTAAAGCATACCCTGCTTTATGGTCTATTTGACTCTAAATGGGACCATAATTTACTAAATAAACATCATGCTGTATTGAAGAAGACTTGAAACTAGCGATTGAGACCATAAACTCATGTTTATAATGTTTACTGAGGTAATAAATCAAGTCAGAAGTAGGCTCATTTTCTTTTCTATTCAATCAGACTTCTTTTTGCAACCAGAGGAGTCGCCCCCTGCTGGATGTTAGAAAGAATGCAAGTTTAAGGCACTTCAGCATTGGCTTCACTTCTCAGACCTGGAGGTTTCCCACTGGGTGCAATTTATTTTAATTTTGTCAAGTGTTAATCTCCACATACTGAAGTAGACACTAAGATAACTAGGCTAAGTTTGAACTTAAACAGCGAACAGCGTCTAAATTGACCCTGTGGTAGCTAAAACTGTTTTCTCAACTTTTTCCAAAGTCAAGAATAAACTGTGAGCCTCAACTAAGCCAACATGGACGAGAAGTCCTTAAAGAAGTCCAGTTAGTGTAAAAACATCTACACTTCTGTGACAACTGGGCAAACTCCATCTGCTGATGAAGATAATGTGATATGATCGAAAGAACAGCTACTAAATGAACCTCATGGTGAGGTTGTTTACTAACTGCTGTTTCCAAGGTCAAGAATGAACGTCAGTATCTAGAGACATGATTCACAAGTAGAAAACTGAAATACAGCCTGTTTGAAAGGTAGTTCTTGCACCTTTGGGAGACTCACTGTGGATACCCGTAAACCTTAGAAGTGCTGGAGGAGAGCGAGTTGTAATGAAGGGGGGATGGAGGGGAGAGCGGGGTCAGAGGGAGGGAATGGGGTGACTCAAATGGACCTTTGTCTGTTGGCATATTCAGGCTAAAATTAGCCTGTTTATGTGATTTGCAGCATTCCTAGAGGCATAAACACAATCACATGACAGGACGGAGGGTCAAAACTAATCAGAGCCGACCACAAACAACTTTCTGCAGACTGATGATTTATTATGGTTCATTCAATATCAGGCTTTCTAAAGATCTTTGCCTACAAAAAGACTATAATGATCATATATTCCTATTTGATTCTTAACATCTCATGCAATTTAATACTTTCTCAAATGATGCCTTCAGTTTGATTTCCTATGCTGCTGCAGCCTTGCTCAAATATTTTCATGGTGATTAAGATCAAATTTATTTATCACAGTATTTAAATGGTATGTGATTTGAGTCTGAAGAGCATAGTCATGCGTTATTAAATACAATACTGTATATATTAAATATTATAATTTAAGTTCGACCTTGCCTTCATCAGGGTGGTGTAAGAGGTTGTTTCCGGTTTCCTTATACACAAACCATTGATCACTCATGTGACTTATATCTCACTATGGATACAAGATATACAAAACAACATCACCATCATCTTTTTAAAGCTGCTCAATACGGAATTCAGAGCATTTCTCTTGCCTCCGCACGGCTCTCAACAAGGCGACGGCTGAGCCAGCGGGGTCGTGTCTAGCAGGTATCCCGCAAATTGTGAAATCTTGCCGGCAGCTAGCACCTAACGATGCTAACAGCATGAACAGTGCAAACAGTGGCAACAGTGCTGACAGAGCTAACAGTGTTAACCTGAGGGGGAACCGGAGGGTGGGCGCTACGCTTCCACGACAACGTCTTGGGTCAGGACGATATTATCAGCTGTAACTGCCGTATGAGCTCAGTGCAGAGCAGCGGCCATTAGCTAGACAGTGGGGCACAACGGAGAGACTAACACGCACTAAAATGCACGTGCAGCTGGCCTGGCTACATAAACAAAGCACGGAGAAGCTCG